>OZ017739.1:285677213-285882213 GCA_963969285.1 Odontomyia ornata | reverse complement strand
GAGAAATTAATCAGTGAAACTAAATTAGGAAGCAATTGACTTAAAAGTGGACTTAAACTGGAAAGAAAAATGCCAGAGGGTAGACGAACAAGCAATAAGCTAATTTCAGAAACTTCGTGAATGATTTGCAAAGTTGGGAAAGTACTGGTACTGGGGTCAAAGCGGAATTAACGGCAGACCTGTAAAGACTTCACCAAAAGTTAGTCGACCAAATTGAATGAATCAAGTAAAATGTTAACCTGGTCGAAGCAAAAATTGAAGAAAAAGTTGGTCAACTTGAGGGAAAGATAAACCAAGAGGTTAAAAAGATAAACAACAACTTGGAATAGGAAAAGATAAAAAACTTACTTGCTTGAATTGAGACTGCTGACCATAGCCTATCTGAAAGTGTAAAAGTACCAACATTCGATGTATAAACGTTTTTGATTATCCATGAAACTCAGCTTAAAATCATTGCTAGAACTAACCACTGGAATGAGCAAGAGCGGATAATAGCACTCATTTTTTTCTCTAAGAGGGCCGGTTGCAGGTATTTCATGAAAGATATTAGTTTCATTTAAACTGGGTAGCTATTATAAATGCGCTAGATAAACGATATAAAGCCAATATATATGTTACAATTTCAATATCATATGCCGAAGTCAAGTAAAATTCTACAGCAGTTGACTCAGAGCATTGAATGGCTAGGGTTCTTAGTTTAAACATCTTATGACCAAGAACACCGAGACAATGTAGCAACAGAAGCCTTCATCTACGCGTTGCATGACTCTAAACTATAGCAAACTGTTCGGTTAGTTCTTATCAAGACATTTCATTTGGCTATCTTTTTTTTAGGGGACACTCCCCTATTTGGAGAGACACCCTTTAATACTCTATAAATTTTTTTTGTAATTGAACTTCGAAGAGAACACCATTTTACACCTGCATATTAAATTTGATGTTTCTAGCTTAAGTTGTTTACGAGAAAAATTGCTGTGTCACATGGATGAACAAACGGATAGACAGGTTGCAATTTTAGTAGGCTTTTGTGAAAGTATTTTACGAAATCCTGAAAATTTCTCAAAACACAACCCTCTTCCTCTCTCCTCTCCGGCTGACAAGGGATCCGTTAGCTTGAAGCCGCCTCATGGCGTAGCAAAACGCGATCTTGTCCGAAGCAGTGTGTTAATTGGTTGGGGAGGTATTTAGTGAGTAGTCCAGTCGTTTGCAACCATGGGAGTCCCTCACTCCACCCGTAAATTGCACACATCTCACAGCCACATAGGAAAACAAATAGAAATAGTAAAGAAAACTTTTGCAATCATGTATAATAACAGTTATTGGAACACTATTTTTAGTGTGCAAAGTAACTTTTTAATATAAATCATCAAATATACATATACGAGTATGCATCCAATAATAATAGATCACTATTTTTTCGATTTATATCTGTATATTACCATTCTATTACACTGCACAAAAGTAAGTTATACAGTAAAAGCTATTGTCAAGTTTACTTTAGCACAATTTTCTAATTCTTAATTTCATGACACCATGTTATATTTAAAGCTTCATTATGCATAAGATTAAAAACGAATTGCACAAAAATAATTTAAAATCACGTTTGGTACGAGTATAATTTATATTCTTAATGATCCATTTGAATTCCTAAAGCATATTTTGTAAAAAAATTCATTCTAAATTTAGTGTGATCATACATGAAATTATAAACTAGAAGTTTTTGAATATTCAATATATAAAACCTCAAATAGTTTGAAGTTGATAGCGATGAAAACCGTGCATTGCTAAGGAGAAAGAAAATTTGTTCCTTTCAGTAGCTTAGAGTTTAAGCGGGGACGGAAGTGAAAGGTGGGTATGCTGTCGAATTCTCGGTAATCGGTGACTAACTGATTCATGCTTTCGGTTTGAGTAAGCAGGCGTAGGATGTGTAGTTTTTGAATTAAAATAAAGTATTTCGGGCACTGCGTTGGTACGAATATCAGAATCGTGTTAGTTGGAACTTGTTCTTCTCGGATGATGGTAACCTCGGAAAGGCTAGAGCAAAGAAATGCCGAAATTTTCCATTGGAAAATTTTTGAATAGCGTTTCAAATGGGCATTTTGGATCGGTGGCTGAAAGATTGCATTCGAGCGTGGTCTGCTCACATCAAGACCCACGACCGACATTCCTCTTGGAACTAGTTTACTGACAAGCAGCTACCTTGAATTAAACGGCAAGCATTAAACGTGTAAGAGGCACAGTTTGTTGATACACCTTTGAAGAATATCTTCATATCTAAAGTGGCGTACGAAACTTCCGCTGAAGACATAAAGCGTTATGTCAACAAAAAGTTTGGATCATCCATTAAAGTTTTCAGTTGTCATTAGTTGATTAGGGAAAATTTAACGGACAAAGTAGTTGCCTCATTTAAATTGGTGATTTCTGAAAATACTGATATTGTCCTGAATTTGAATTACTGGCCTGTTGGTGTACTTATTAGGCCGTTTGAATTGAGACGAGAAATTTTCGACGGGCAATAAATAAAAATCCCAAAGTTCAAGTCACAACTGATATTGATGAAGATTCTGATAATCATAATGTTTATTGCACTGTATCCTCTCTAAACCTCAATGAATCTCTTTCAAACCTTAATACTGTTCAATGTAGCTTCTCTTCTCCTAATAAAATGTGTATCTCTGTATTCCACCAATATATACGAGGATTAAGGACCAAGCTTGCGGAACTTTTTATCTCTTATCAAGTTAGTAATGATTCTATTATTTGCTTCTCCGAGACCTGGTTGAAAAGAAACATTTTGAGCAGTGAAATGTTTCCTGATCATATTGTATATATATGCGACCGCGATCTGATTGCTAGGAATAAGGCTGATGGTGGTAGAGTTTTGGTTGCAGTTAGCAAAACTCTACCTAGTTCCCCTTGTTCTGATTTCTATTTTTCTCATACTTGAGAATGTGTTATTATCAAATTCTCTCTCCCTCATAATACAGAGTTCTTGATTTTTTCTATATATATTCCCTGTAATTCACCGTTAACTGTTTATGAAACGTTTTTTTGTTGATCTATCATCTTGTCTAGTTTTGTGACACCCTCATGCCAAAATATTGGTTTGCGGAGATTTTAACTTGCCATACATAGAGTTTAAAAATTATCCTACTCCTTTTATCTCGTTGGCTGACCCTTTTTCTATAACCCTGTCATCTTTCCTATATAATTGCTCTTTTTCTTAATTTAATCATATCCGCAATCTTAATGGTCGTCTCCTTGACCTTGCTCTATCAAATGTTCAAGTTAGCTACTTATCTGCATCTCAAGCCGTACATCTGTGTGTTCCTCCTGATCGGCACCATCCTCCTTTATCTATAGATCTTATGGTCGATGAAATTAAATTTAACAAACCTGATTCTACTCCAAAACTTAACTTTTTTAAAGCTTACTATGAAGCTATTAACACAGAATTACTTTCAGTCAACTGGCTAGATTTCTTTAGAGGCCTAAATTGTGAGGCTGCTTTAGATAAATTTTACATTTATATTTATAATGTTATTTGCTGTTTCACGCCTCTTCAGACGTCTCGTTAAGGAAAGTGCTAAGTGCCTTGCAAGCAAAAGATGAGGCACATCGTGTCTTTAAAACACTCGGCACAATTGAAGCAAGATCTAATTTTGGCAGGCTGCATGCTATTGCCAAAAAAGAGATCAGGTGCTCTGATGACTTATTTCAGTAGTCTGGATAGCTCTCTTGTGGCTAATAATACAAAACATTTTTGTCTTATATAAGGTCGCTGTAATCGTCTCCTTCCAGTCCTAGTAAGGTCCATTGGAATGGTGCAGCGGAATCCTCTCCTCGAAAAGTTACTGACTCATTTGCCCAATTTTTCTCTTCAACTTTTTCTTCTCCCGCTGCAGCTGTGCATCTTGTAGTCTTACCTAGTCATCTTCCCTTCCCAATTTACTTTATTTGTACAAATGCATCTGAAGTCGAATCTTTGATCAGTGCACTTGATTCTAATATCAGCACTGGACCGGATGGTTTGCCAAACATAGTTGTAAAGTCGTTAGCCTCATCGCTTGATTTTCCTTTACGTCTCCTCTTCAATCTAAGTTTGAATACTGGTACTTTCCCTAACCCTTGAATAACAACTAATATTGTGCCTATTTTTAAAAGTCGTGATCTTACGTTAGTTTCCAATTATTGCCCTATTTCCTTACTTTCCTGCCTTCCAAAGTTACTTGAATGGTTGGTTCATAGCCTACTCTGAAACTCATTAGCTCCTATTCTTGCTCCAGAGCAGCATGGCTTTCTCAAAGGATACTCCACTGCCTCTAATTTAATAGTTTACAAACAGTATTGCAAGAGCTTTGGATAACCAACTGCAAATTGATGTGGTCTTCACAGATTTCTCCAAGGTCTTTGACACTGTGAATTATTTTCTTCTCTGTCGTAAGCTTGAAGCTCTTGACATCTCGGGTGCTCTTCTATCTTGGTTGTCAGCTTATCTATTGTGTCTTCTCTGTCGAGTAAGTCTATCTGGTACTACGTCTAGTCCTTTTTATCCTTCATCTGGCATTCCACAAGGTTCAATTCTCAGGCCTGTTCTCTTTTTGTTGTTCATAAATGATCTTCCCTTTGTAATTAATTCCTCTTGCCTCTTGTATGCTGATGACTTCAAAGTATTTCGAGCAGTCAAATCCCATTTAGACTGTCAGCTCCTCCAAACTGATCTGGATGCTCTAAATAAATGGTGTGCTTCAAACTATTTATGTCTTAACACTACTAAATGTCATAAAATGACTTTTTCTCTCAAGGAATCTCCTATTAATTTTAATTGTATATTAAATCATACTTTGCTCTCTCAAGTATTCAGTCATAAAAACCTTTTAGTAACTGTTGATCCAAAAACTCAAATTTGATGTACAAATTTTAAATGTGATTACTAAGGCGTCTAGAGTTTCCGGGTTTATCCTTCGGCATGTACATAAATTCAATAGCATCTCTTCTTCTATCCGCCTATTTTTTTGTCTTGTTCGCCCTTTGCTTGAATACTGTTCTATTATCTGGTCCCCCCGATATTCCTATCTCGTGTCTCCTTTAGAAACTGTCCAAAGAAAGTTTACGCGTTTTCTATTACTTAAGTTAATTTGCCGTATCAGCCCTATGAAAGTCGTTTATTCTCCCTATCTTTTCCATCTCTAATATCCCGACGAACTTATTTAGACCAATGTTTTTTGTATAAACTCTGCTACTATGAAGTCCCGTTCGATATTTTTTCTGAGCTGCGTTTCCGACAAACATCTCGTTCATCTCAGATGAATTCTTATTTCGTTACCCCATATGCTGATTTATACTTCCATTCACCAATTTTGAGAATCGTATGAAATCATAATAATCTTGAGCTCGGTCCTTTCCCCTCTTCTTACATAGCATTTAAGAGAAAACTAAGAGACTTACTACTAGTTTAACTTACAATTGTCGACATTTTAGAATTTTTTTTTTATTTAAATATTACTGTATTTATTCTTTTCGTTCCATTTTGTTATTGGATTATTTAGTCTTTAAGATGGAATAAATAAATAAGTTTTACACCGGAAGACTTAAGGTTTTCAACCAGTAAGAGGTTGGTTTAGATTTCTTTGGGAAAGTCTCAAATGTAACAAAGAAGTTAAAATCATTACAATGCATCTTTTTTCACTCAAATGTTTGTAATAGGAAAATTGAGGCTATTCAGTCTCAGAGACCAGTGAACGTTTTCTAGATTATTCAGTAAACGAACTCCCTGGCAACCATTTTAAACATTATTACTTCCTTTGGCTTTTATTAAGATTGCCTTAAAATGCTAACTTGCAAAAGAAATTCCTTGGCCGTCAAGCATGGAGAGGGCAAGATATTTAATACAGTGGAGTGTGAAAATAAGGAAAGTGCGCCATATATGCATGAATCTCCTTTTTAGATGAGTGTGGACAAGTTACATCTGAAAAATTGGTGACGGAACGCTCATGACAGTGTTTAAGTTATTTGGTGGGCGCTGTGGCTGAAGCTTAGATTGATACGAGGGCTCAACTATATGCTGCTCAGTTTGAATTAAAATATTATACTAGAAACAGAAATAACACTCGATTTTTTTTTTTTTTTTTTGATAGAAAACATGACCAAATCTCATCCATCTTCCTTCCTGTACGAGCGTCATTGAACAAGTTCTTAGCCTGCAGAAGAAAAACAAAAATTTTGAAAAGGTGGCAATTTATTTTTCCACATAATCTCCTTCAAGCTCGATACACTTGGCCCAGTGATGTTCTAACTTTTTCAACCCGACCAAAAAATACATTTTCTCGAGGGCTGCGAAATAGGCCTCCGTGGCGGCAATGACCTCCTCATTCGACCCAAATCTATTCCCGGCGAGTGATTTTTTCAGGTTTGGAAACAAAAAGTAGTCACATGGGGCCAAATCTGGAGAGTACGGTGGATGGGGCAGCAATTTGTAGCGCAATTCGACCAATTTGGCCATGGCGACGGCGGAGGTGTAGGCCGGCGCGTTGTTGTGGTGGAACAGCACTTTTTTCTTCACTTTTTCTTCAATTCGACGTCAAATCGGCCCAATAAGTCTGCATAGTAGCGCCCGTGATTGTTTTACCCTACTCGAGGTAATCGATGTGGATCACACCTTGCGAATCCCAGAAAACAGTGGCCATCACCTTTGCGGCCGATCGAACAGCCTTCGCCTTCTTCGGAGCACGTTCGCCGGGTGAAGTCCACTGTTTCGACTGTTTCTTGGTCTCTGGTATGCACCAGTGAATGTTTCGTCAATGGTCGCAAATCGACGCAAGAAATCCGCCAGGTTGCGCTGAAATAGCACCAAACACGTCACCGATGTGGTCTCACGGTTGCGTTTGTTTTCCGGTGTGAGCAAATGCGGCATCCATTGCGCCGACAGCTTTCTCATGCCCAGTTCTTCGTGTACGAGTAGAATATGACGCACCATTCCTTCTGCGATGCCTACAGCCTCAGCTATCTCGCGAGCCTTCAATCGACGGTCTGCCAACATAAGATCGTAGATTTTTTTTAACGTTTTCCTCCGTAGCAGCCGTTTTCGGGGCACCTGGGCGTGGCTTATCAAAAACCGACGTGCGGTCACGAACAAACTCGTTGAACCAATTTTTGACGGATGCCATCGAATGAGAAGTGTCACCGTATACAGCATCCAAGAGATCTTTGATTTCGCTGTACGTTTTCCCTTCCAAAAACAAAAATCTAATCACTGAACGATACTGTTCTTATTCCATTTTTGTACAACCGACCGACACGCTCCCTTCCAAAGGCTATCAAAACAAAACTAATGAAGAGAATTGACTGAAACTTTGATACTAGGCTACTAAAAAAATGTACTGCACGATGGTAGAACTCTTTTGTAATAGCAGCGCCATCGAGCGGTGAGGCTATGTTTGAATTTATTGTTTGTTTGAATTTATTTTTGTTACGATAAATGTGATATTGTCCTTTAAAGTTCTTATTGAGGCATTTGATACCCAAACTTGTAAGAAGCAATCACTTCTAATGCAACTACCCAGTTTTGCATTTGAAGTTGATATTGACACATAGACAGACAATATAGATGGTCGGATTTGTGTTCGCTACTCTAGAAACCTTAAAGATTAAATTTGGTAGCTTATGTAATTTAACTTTGATGAATAATAAAATGAAGCCCTATAAATACCTTTCAATCTAATTTATCTATTGCCACTGCAACTAGATTACTGCATACGAATTTAAATCTAAGACTCAGTAGTTTGAGTAGTTCATGATTTTCTAAGATATGTATATCGGAAAATTCCACGAGTTGAAGTGAAATCAAAATTGGATACTTCTTCCAGGAAATGTTTACTTTTAGCTGAACACGTGCATATCGTATATATAGGTGGGTAAATATTGTCATAGAACGTTAGATAGTACAAGCTTCTATACTGGCAAAAGAAACTCCTGTACAGTTTGCGTTGAAATGATAGCCCTGATTTTGTGCTATGAAAACAACAACACAAAAGTAACCATGTTCAAACTCTTCAAAATTGTTTATGATTTGAAGCAAACCAATAATTGGGATAAACAAAGGCACTCTTGAACTACATATTCTTAAGCAGAGCTTTTACCACTTACACATGGTTGTAGAATTCGATTTACTTTGCAAGGCAAAAATTGATCCGAAGGTCCATTAATACTCCACACAAAATCTAAAGATATTCCTTTTGAAGTATGAGTATAGTTTTGGGATTTATTCTCCGGAATCTAAAAAACAAATTTGCTGACCTTATGATGCAATCAGAATGGCGCCATATTTTTCAAGTAAATTATTCAAAATAGAACAATACACGGAATAGTTTTGGTCCGATATTTCCTGAGGAAGTATTACACTTGACAATGTGAATAAGATATATGTATATCAAACCTAAATATGGCAAAATCTGAACGCATAAGATTTTTCCAAGACTCGTTTGGATTTTAATACTTAAACTTGCTGCAAAATGCGTAAATTTCGCGCATCATAATGACTTTATTTCATAAAAGTACAAATAAATTGGAGTATGAACTTAGATTCAAGAACTTCTTGACATAAATCTTGAAAATTCCTGCCTTACAATACTAAAGGCTAACATGCTTCACTTATAAGATCAAATTATTTAATCTTTAATAATCAATTCATTTATTTCGATCAGGGAATTATCTTTGCACAAACTTTACGCAGGTTAACTTAATTTATTTCTGTTTCATTTACATCATCTAAGGATTAAGGATATCATTTGGCTCGTTAACCTTTGCTTGCTGTTCTTCCCAAATGCATGGAAAAGATTTCCTCTCACTGATTTCCACAAAGTTTTGTGCATTTTGAGGAAAACATTTGAACAGTTCGTTTGGGTGCTTACTCTGCCGTATTTTGAATAAAATGGAAATTTCGCTTCAGTAGCGATTTGTTTCAAAATTGCTTAATGAAGTAAAAACGGAATAAATCTCTCAAATCTTTGCGATGAAATTAGTTTTGTTTGACTTGAAGCCATATAGACTTCTGGCTGATGAAAAGGATTGCAAAAATGTGAGTTTTCATTTAAAGACAACAAAAGATGATTTTCTGTTATAGTCAATAACTTTGTTTATTTGATATCCGCAGGCCAATCCTCTTTTTTCTTTAAAAGCCGTCGGGCCTTGCTTAGTTGTGTGAGCAGACGCGTTTCGACTACTTTGAGTCATCTTCAGTGTCTAAAGGATGTGTTGAAGGGAGCGACTTTATATAGTCGTAGGATGGGTAATTAGCGAATAGGTAATTAGCGGATGGGTAATTAGCGGATGGGTGATTAGCGGATGGGTAATTAGTGGATGGGTAATGAGGTCAGGAAGTAACTTACTCAATTATGCCACGTAGGGGGATATTATGTTTTTGTTTTTTTGCTTGTTGGCTGTCCGTTTGTTCTGTTTCATCTCGTTTCCGTTTTCGTCTAAGAGTGTGGTCTAGGACTGAGAAAATTGCGTCGGAATTGGTAACAAGTTGTTCGTTCATAATGTCACCGTCTGTCTTTCTATGTTTATAAATTTCAAGCCTTTCTAGGATGTCAAGTCTTGGTCCTTTGTTTTGTTTTTGTAGCAATTTCATAGAGTTTGTCATAGCATCAGGCTCATGTGCGTGGTTTTGAAGGTGCGTCGCATAATTGGAGTCTGCCTTGTTGTATAAGAAAGATCGTAGGTGCTCTTTGTATCTTGTCGTTAGTTTTCGTGTTGTCCTTCCTATATATACCATGTCGCAGTCCTTGCATGTCAGTTTGTATATGCCGCTGCCTTCGTATATCGATGTGTCATTCAGTTTTGGCTTCAGTTTGTTTCCAATGTTGTTGTTCGTTTTGAATGCAGTTTGCAATTTGTATTTCCTAAGGAAGTTTGATAGTTTGTATGTCTCTTTGCCTACGTATGTTAACGATACCCACTGTTGGTCGTTCTTATGAGTTTCCGTCGGTTGGCGCTCCTGTTTTTGTTTGTACTGTGTGACTTGTTTGTCAATGTCGCATTGTTTGTATCCGTTATTATTAGCTATTCTGTAAATGTTGTTTAGTTCGTTGGAGTAGTTAGTAGGAGTCATGGGGATGGAGTGAAGCCTCTGCACCATTGATCTGTACGCTGCTAGCTTATGTTGTGCGGGGTGGTTAGATGTTTCATGTATGGTATGATCAGTTGTGGTTGGTTTTCTGTATATTTTGTAGTCCCATCGTGTTTGTTCACGTGTCACAGTTAGGTCCATATAGTTGAGTTGTCCGTTTGTTTCTTTTTCCATAGTGAACTTTATATTCGGGTGAATTTCATTCATATAGGCAAGTAGTTCGTCTTGTTTATTTTCTTGTGAGTCAATAACAATGAAACAGTCATCCACATATCGTCTGTAAAATATTACATTGAATCTTTTGACAACTTTGGGTATAAAGACTTCTTCCAAAGATTGTAAGAATATTTCTGACATTATTGAGGACATTGGATGTCCCATACCCAGACCGTCTTTGGCAATGTACGTGTTGCTATTGAACTTAAAATAGTTCTGTTTGATTGTGGTCTTTATGAGATTGAGTATTTGATCTGTGAATCGTCGGCTGTTGTTGAATGAAAGTTTTTCTTTTAGTATGGCCAGTGTTTCATCGACAGGGATAGACGTATAGAGGTTGGTGATGTCTAATGATAAAAGTTGACAATTTTCAGTCAATTTTAAAGAAGTGGTAGAATTTGCTAGGTCGCGGCTGTTCTTTAATGCGTATTTGTCGTCAAGGTGCACGACATCAGCCATTATCGTTGCCAAGTACCGTGCTAATTGGTATGCAGGAGCTGGGCGGTAGTTGACGACAGGACGGATAGGAATATTGGGTTTGTGGAGCTTAGGTTGTGCTTTAAGGGGTGGTGTGCATGGATTTGGATTTATGTAGCGTTGCTTAGTATTAGGAGGAATAATTAGTGGGGATTTTATAATGGGGGTACGTAAGTCCGCTTGGAACCTATTGGTGGGGTCTTTGTTTACCAGTTTGTAGCCGTTGGCGTTAATGAAGTCTATTGTTTTTAGGATCACCGTTGTATGTCCTTTGTCAGCCTTCGTCACTGTTAGTAGGTTATCCGTTAGCTTTGTCTGAATGTGTCTTAATATCTTATGGTCTTCGTGGAAATCCGTTTTGTTTATGCTAGTGCGTATTTTTTGTAGTATGTCTACTGCAGTATGTCTTGCATGTGTCTGTTGTTCCTGCGGCAGTTTGTTAATGGCTAGTTCAGTGTCGATTATTAGTTGTTCTAGGTCTTTGTTGCGGTTTGTATTATGTAAGTTGTGTTTCAGTCCCTTATTTAATAGCTCCATTTCTTGTGTCGTAAAAGGCGTATCTGATAGGTTTACAGTCCGTGGATAGAAAGTTCTGTTCGCTGGTGTGGTCATTTTGTTTTGTTTTTTCATCAATTTGTCAAGTTTTTTCGTCATGGTCTCATATTTAGTTTTGAGCTGAATATCAATGTTTTGCCTCACGTCATTATAAAACTGTAGAAAGTTTTCAGTTTGTATAGTGTTAGTTAATTGTAAGTGTGAGTGTAGTAGTTGTCGGTTGATTTCGTCCTTTTTTATGTACAGTGTTCTTATTTCGTTTTTAATGCGGAGCATCTGTGCGCTACGTTGTGTGTTACGTGCAGCGATTGTGTTTTGTTTTATCACGATTCTTGCAAATGCTGGTGTAATGTTGTTTTTCAAGCACTGTTTGTTGAACCATATGTTTGCTATTGTTTGATGAAGTTTTAAGGTAAGGTATTGGAATGAACGCAACAGTTTTGCCTGGCTGGCAGTGTTGTAGTCAATAACTTTGTTTATTTGATATCCGCAGGCCAATCCTCTTTTTTCTTTAAAAGCCGTCGGGCCTTGCTTAGTTGTGTGAGCAGACGCGTTTCGACTACTTTGAGTCATCTTCAGTGTCTAAAGGATGTGTTGAAGGGAGCGACTTTATATAGTCGTAGGATGGGTAATTAGCGAATAGGTAATTAGCGGATGGGTAATTAGCGGATGGGTAATTAGCGGATGGGTAATTAGTGGATGGGTAATGAGGTCAGGAAGTAACTTACTCAATTATGCCACGCAGGGGGATATTATGTTTTTGTTTTTTTGCTTGTTGGCTGTCCGTTTGTTCTGTTTCATCTCGTTTCCGTTTTCGTCTAAGATTGTGGTCTAGGACTGAGAAAATTGCGTCGGAATTGGTAACAAGTTGTTCGTTCATAATGTCACCGTCTGTCTTTCTATGTTTATAAATTTCAAGCCTTTCTAGGATGTCAAGTCTTGGTCCTTTGTTTTGTTTGTGTAGCAATTTCATAGAGTTTGTC
This sequence comes from Odontomyia ornata, assembly GCA_963969285.1. NCBI lineage: Eukaryota > Metazoa > Arthropoda > Insecta > Diptera > Stratiomyidae > Odontomyia > Odontomyia ornata. Next base: position 285,869,853 of record OZ017739.1, on the reverse strand, counting down.
ATAGCATCAGGCTCATGTGCGTGGTTTTGAAGGTGCGTCGCATAATTGGAGTCTGCCTTGTTGTATAAGAAAGATCGTAGGTGCTCTTTGTATCTTGTCGTTAGTTTTCGTGTTGTCCTTCCTATATATACCATGTCGCAGTCCTTGCATGTCAGTTTGTATATGCCGCTGCCTTCGTATATCGATGTGTCATTCAGTTTTGGCTTCAGTTTGTTTCCAATGTTGTTGTTCGTTTTGAATGCAGTTTGCAATTTGTATTTCCTAAGGAAGTTTGATAGTTTGTATGTCTCTTTGCCTACGTATGTTAACGATACCCACTGTTGGTCGTTTTTATGAGTTTCCGTCGGTTGGCGTTCCTGTTTTTGTTTGTACTGTGTGACTAGTTTGTCAATGTCGCATTGTTTGTATCCGTTATTATTAGCTATTCTGTAAATGTTGTTTAGTTCGTTGGAGTAGTTAGTAGGAGTCATGGGGATGGAGTGAAGCCTCTGCACCATTGATCTGTACGCTGCTAGCTTATGTTGTGCGGGGTGGTTAGATGTTTCATGTATGGTATGATCAGTTGTGGTTGGTTTTCTGTATATTTTGTAGTCCAATCGTGTTTGTTCACGTGTCACAGTTAGGTCCATATAGTTGAGTTGTCCGTTTGTTTCTTTTTCCATAGTGAACTTTATATTCGGGTGAATTTCATTCATATAGGCAAGTAGTTCGTCTTGTTTATTTTCTTGTGAGTCAATAACAATGAAACAGTCATCCACATATCGTCTGTAAAATATTACATTGAATCTTTTGACAACTTTGGGTATAAAGACTTCTTCCAAAGATTGTAAGAATATTTCTGACATTATTGAGGACATTGGATGTCCCATACCCAGACCGTCTTTGGCAATGTACGTGTTGCTATTGAACTTAAAATAGTTCTGTTTGATTGTGGTCTTTATGAGATTGAGTATTTGATCTGTGAATCGTCGGCTGTTGTTGAATGAAAGTTTTTCTTTTAGTATGGCCAGTGTTTCATCGACAGGGATAGACGTATAGAGGTTGGTGATGTCTAATGATAAAAGTTGACAATTTTCAGTCAATTTTAAAGAAGTGGTAGAATTTGCTAGGTCGCGGCTGTTCTTTAATGCGTATTTGTCGTCAAGGTGCACGACATCAGCCATTATCGTTGCCAAGTACCGTGCTAATTGGTATACAGGAGCTGGGCGGTAGTTGACGACAGGACGGATAGGAATATTGGGTTTGTGGAGCTTAGGTTGTGCTTTAAGGGGTGGTGTGCATGGATTTGGGTTTATGTAGCGTTGCTTAGTATTAGGAGGAATAATTAGTGGGGATTGTATAATGGCGGTACGTAAGTCTGCTTGGAACCTATTGGTGGGGTCTTTGTTTACCAGTTTGTAGCCGTTGGCGTTAATGAAGTCTATTGTTTTTTGTACATAGTCCGTTGTTTTTAGGATCACCGTTGTATGTCCTTTGTCAGCCTTCGTCACTGTTAGTAGGTTATCCGTTAGCTTTGTCTGAATGTGTCTTAATATCTTATGGTCTTCGTGGAAATCCGTTTTGTTTATGCTAGTGCGTATTTTTTGTAGTATGTCTACTGCAGTATGTCTTGCATGTGTCTGTTGTTCCTGCGGCAGTTTGTTAATGGCTAGTTCAGTGTCGATTATTAGTTGTTCTAGGTCTTTGTTGCGGTTTGTATTATGTAATCGAAGATAATATAGAAGTGATCAAACCAAGTAAAGAAAACTATAAACTAAGGCTGCAGATACAGTCCTTGGAATGAACCCCTAAATTCTTTATCTTGCCCGAACGTAATGTGCCACTGAATTTGCCTGCACTCTATAGTAAGTAGAGTATTGGATATTGCGCTTGCAATAATCAGAATCACTGACTCAGAGATTGTCCAATATACTGATGTGATTCTCAGTGCTCCTTATCTCTTTACTTGAGCAAAGATTTTTCGGTACCACACTTTCCTGAGAGTATTGCCGTTTTTTCAACGTGCCTTGTGAAGTAGCACGGAAAAAACGACACCTACTATGTCACCTTCTTGACGGGATAGATGCTTTTTTACTGGCCAAATCTTAGAGCCAAAACACCTGAATCAGCTTTACAAACCATTACCCTAATGTGCTCAGAGAAAGTCAGTTTCGAGTTTGTTAGCAACTCCAGGTACTTTACTGCTGGCTTTGACTAGGCCAGTACTTTTTGATACTAATCGTCTTTCCTCTGGGAATCATCTTTGGTGGGATGATCACTTTAGTTTTCTTCATTGCGAGTCAAAATTTTTCATGTATTTCCCCTCCCTTGCGGTCTTCAAAGCAAAAAATGTCAGTTAAAGACTTGTTTTGAAAAGACATTTCATTTGATACCCATATCAACTACCTTTGATGGATTTTTTTCAGGGGCCACTCCCCTATATGGAGAGTGCATCCAGAGTAGAGTAGAGTAGAGTAGAAATACTAAGACCTTAGATAGCGAGACACATATTTGATGAGGTGCCGGAATTAAATGAGAAAACTTGGGAATAGTGCAAAAAGTACAAGATTGAAGAAAGCTTATGGATACCGAAAGCCCTGCTGAGTATAGCAATATACACAGGGATAGACGATGGATACAGTGATCTGATGGAGCTTATTTAATTAATGATTCATTATTTAAGGATGTCCTTCTCAAATAGTTTTTTGCTTGTTTAATTTGTTAAAACTTTTTAGAAAATATTTTTGAATAATCCTGTTGTAAATTTTTAGAGTTTTGTAAAATGCGTTTCACAAAGACCTACTCGTTTTGCGTACTATGTACCCATCTCTCTGGCCATCTGCTCCACCTGAGCATTTGAGTGTCGGTCCATGCGCCACAGCAAGTTTCCTCAGACGCTATAGCAGCCAAAATGTTCAAACTTTGTGAAAACATAAAAAGTGGTGACTTCTCAAAATTTTGGGACTAACCTAATATTTCCAATTTTTTTAAGGGGAATCCATCTTATAATGAAGTGCTACTTAACCATTTTTTTGTTAAAGTTTATCATGTAGAGTTTCAAGCACTTCAAAAATCTGAGATAAAAGCCGTTTTTTCAATCCGGGGTCTAGGGAGAAAAAAAATACGACAGAATGGTGGGAGCCGAAAACCCTGAAAAAAATCATGGAGATAGGTCGTTATGAGTACAAGGGGAACAAATACCTAAGAAATCCAAATCCACTTAACTTGTTAATGATATTATGATTTGTCAATTTTACGTTTTCTCCGTAAAATTGAAATCGTACCCTTCCAAATGTTGAAATTTTATAGTTATAAGGATTAATGTAATGTCCGAAATAATTTGAGTCACAGCGCTTTCAATTGTGTGTAATCACAACAGCAATAACACGTGTTTATAGCTGATATATATTTCAAATTGACCTAAACAGTCTTATTACTTGAAATGTTCAGAAAAATTTAGGGAATAGTGTTTCATTTGAATAAATTCAATTGGCCAACCACTCAAAAAATAATAATTAAGCTGGAACAAAATGGTTATTTTAAAGCTATTATGTGTTTATGAAAGAAACTTTGCATCTTTTGGATACATTTGAATGATTTCTTGCACAAGTATTAGATGAATAATTCGTCACCGATTCATGCCATCAGAAAATTTGTTTCGAAACCTAGGATGGTTTTAAAGCCCTTCTGATCTCCTACCTACTTGAACTTCTTAGGGTATTGTAAAATCATTTTCAATACCCTACTAAAATCGCGTCCTGTTTGTCCGTCCGTCCGTGTGTCACACAATTTTTTCCCGCAAACTACATGAGCTAGAAACATAAGATTTTGTAAGTAGGTGCGAAGTGATGCCCTCTTTGAAGTTTCACCACGAAAAAAAATTTATAAGGTCTTTAAGGGGGGTCTCCCCATATAGAGAAGTTGCCCCCAAAAAAAAAGTTTTCATCGCATGTAGGCAATATGGGTATCAAAAGTAAGGTCTTAATGAGAACTTTTCAAAACAGGTCTTAAAATGACAAATTTTGCTTTGAGCGATGCAGGGGAAGGGGAAATATACGAAAATTTTGTGCCCTGAAAGTTTCATAAAGATCGAATGGTATTTAACGAAGTTATAGCGATTTGAATTTTCCTGTATGACTATGAAACAATATGGGCTGTATTACTATGGAAACAAACGAGTACTTTTACTGACTTAGGCACTACAGCTTTGCTAGGATTTGCATGAAAATTGCAAGAATGATGGGTATCATGAATATCTTTAAGAATCGGCTCAGCTAGTGGTATTAGTAATCGTCAAGCAAAATAGTGGCTGTTTTAAATGCGAAGATTGCATAATTTTGATGTATTTTGCCCCAACTTCAACGTTTAAGGCGCATGCTTTTAACACTTGATTCAATTTCATGAATGACTGAAGATGAGTACCTATAATTAATACTCATATGTGAAACAAGTCGAGGAGGCAGGAGAGAGCTCCTAGCAAAAGGGCTTTGTAACCATTCTAGGACTCGAAAAAATTTGCCATAAATCGATGATTACAGTACAGGGGAGTGGCCGCTGAAAAAAATTTCATCAAAGGTAGCCGATATGAGTATCAAATGAAAGTTCTTTACAAAAGCTTTACAAAACAGTACTTATACTGACAATTTTTCCTTCACAAGGGCAACAAATACGTTAGAAGTTGAAATTCGCTCAACTTTGTTAATAATAGTACATGTTGTAAATTTTGCTTTTTTGCCCATACAATCAAGATGGGACCCTTAAATTTCCCAAAACATATAACTTAAGTTTTCTAAAAGTAATTGTATATGGTTCGAAAATTTCACAATAATTGAACAATAAACAGCTAAGTTACGGCCGATTGAATATTTAACAATTACAACAACCTTAATACGTGGTACTAGGGAGATACACGCTTACAACGGACCTAGACACTACAAATACGTAGGAATTTTGATAAAAATTTTAGAAATGGCTTGTAATATTGATGTTTTATCATGACCAATCAAGCGACGAGGTCCAAACACTTGAAACAAAATGGTGGCGAGTTTAAAATCATAATAACCATAATAATTTTTCAAACTCAATTTATGGAATCAGTATATTAGTCAAGTTTTGATATGCAGAATATATTTTTTGATTTACTAATTATTTTACAATACCCTTCTGGCAGGAGCACTCTCCTGCTACTTCAACTTGTTTTTAATATCATTCTATTTTACAAATTACTTTAAGAATGAAACATTCTTCAACAAAAGTCAATTTTATTTTTCTTCCTAGTAGCACTACAACCCCTCTTGGGCCTTGGCTACCTAAAACAATGCTTCCAACTGTCCCGGTCCATTGATTGCATCCTCCCATTTCAAAATCTGAATAGCGATGAACTATCTTCGTCAATCGAGTCAGGCTAACATGTTCTTCGATTTTTCCATTGATTATCTTTTTGGGTTTCCGTTGTTTGTCCATATGGTTCACGTGAGCAGCCTCTCGTCAAAAATGTTACAGGGTCTGCATAATGAGTAACCGGAAATTTTTTTTTGGCAAAATATTTACAATTTTTCTTTAGGAATCTTCAAAATAATCCCCATTGGAGTCGATAATACGCTTTTCAATCCCCAAACGCTCCCTGGAAGTCGGCAACCTCGATGCTGTTTAGAGCCCTCGTCCGAACCGCGTCCCCTTAAGGTGTCTCTTGATCTCAGGGAACAGAAAGAAGTCCGCTGGTGCCATATCTGGGCTGTAAGAACTCTGGTTCGGTTTGCAGTCGATCAAGGATTGCCAAAGCGACTGCAACAGAACGTTCCTTCTGCTCGTCAGTCACGTGTTTGGGTACCAGCTTCGCACAGATCTTCCTCATGCCCAGATCGTTCTTAATAATCTTGTGAACAATCATCTTATCAATTCCAACCTCATCTGCTATAGCCCGAATGCTCAGACGACGATCACTGTTCAACACATCACGCACTTTTTGCACATTTGTGTCCGTGTGACTCGTTGATGGAGGACCGACGCGCTGTTTGTCATGGACGTCATCGCGGCCCTCCCCGAAATTACTGTGCCACTGAAACACTTGAGTTCTGGACAGAGCATCCTCACCGTAAGCCTCTTGAATCATTTGAAGAGTTTTCGTGGCCGTTTCTTGAGTTTGACACAAAATTTGATGCTAACACGTTGCTCGATCGTACGCTCCATTTTTACTCCGACGACGTTACTGAACACGCACTCCACTCTCGCTGGATGCTATCTCTTCAAGTGCTTGGAGGCAACTGCTGCAGCAAAGTTTCCTTTACCTAGACTCCCACCACCACTACAGCACCAGATACCGGTTGGCAGACGCTTTGACAGCACGGGGCAGGCTCAGTCCAGTTACTTATTATACAGACCCTGTATTTGAATTTTCTCTCTATGTTTTACACCCATAGTATATTTGTATACTTGGAACTTTGCTTTCCTCTATATGCACCTGGTCTCCGAAATCGTCAAAACTGAATAAAATATTTTTTTGCGAGCTATATTCTTCGGCATATCTCTTCTCTTTCATTACCAGTTATCGTTATTTTGGCTAGTGTGATATTTTGGGAATTTGATATATTTTTCCTCAACCTCGTCTTGAGAGCTGTTCGATTCTCATCCTTGCTAGTGTTGCTCCGCTGTCGAGTTTTAGGGACTGTTCTTCCATGGTAGTTAATGACTGTGACAAAATGTTGATATCTTTCGCATAGGCTACTTTAGTCTGATAATTGTATCAAAGGCAACGGTGAGTTGGTTGCTGACGTGAACTTGGGAGGTCATTAACATCATTATCATTTTGGAAAGTGTTAGTGTAAAGCAACTTCACAATATCACAGATAAAGGAAAAGACAACTTGTCTCTAAAATGCATAGAATATAAAGATACCCATATGAACTTATTTGATAAAAAATGAAATTAAAAAAAGAAAAAAGTTTAGTGAATTACATCCTCTAAGGTATTTATTGTTGTCAATGTTTTATTCAGAGACTTTAGGCCAGCAATTTTTGTACATTTCCAATCCAGCTTTACCCCGTGAATCTAATAACACTCTTATTAAGACCTTCCATTTAACACACTCTATACGATTTCCTTAGATAAAAAATTCAAATTGCACATTATTGACTCTAAGGCAGTTAATGAACGGTTGGGCGCAATCTCTATAAATGCAAAATCCTTCAAAATATGGCTAATTAGTGTACATGTTCCGACCGAAAAAAAGGATGAAACGTTCAAAAATTACCTGGAGAGACTAGTCGACTTGTTGCCTACAAATGACAAAAAAAATTCTGGGTGATTTCAACGCTAAATTCGGCAATGAGATATCTCATCGGGGGGCAACAGGAGGGTAGTCATATGTTCAACTTGCTTCCCACATCGATGCATTTATAAAATGACCTGAGTATCTCCGGATGGCAACACACAAAACCAGATCGACCATGTTCCGATCCAATAAAGTTGGGCCTCGAGCATAATTGACGTCCGTACATACCGAGGAGCCAATTGTAACATGGACCATTACTTGGTAAAATTAACCTATTGATGTCGAACGTTAAAGGCATATTCAGCGAAGACCAGCACGCAGCCAAAATTTTACATCAAAAGGCTCCAAACAGCATCTGTGGCCGAAAATTTCACGGAGACCCTAATCAGGCAACTTGCTCCCATCTTGTCCTAGACACAACCAACGAGCTCTGGATGGAAATGAAAGCGGCTATTAAAATCGTGGCAGAACACACAATCGGGCATCAACCCCAGCGGAAGAGAAATGATTGGCTCGACGATGAGTGCCAGAATGCGTTGGACAAAAAGAATCAGGCATACAAAGAGTACACGGGTAGAAAAACCAGGATGAAGAGAGAACACTATGAAAATCTCAGAAGAGTAGCGAATAAGATAATTAGAATTCAGAGAAAAAAATATGGTGACGACCAATTGAAGAGCATCGATGTGAGCTACAAGACAAGCATACAAACTAGTGAAAAACCTAAAACGTGGTCATCAGCCCAAAACAACGCTCTAATGTGATGACATCGGCAATACCATTGATGATGAAATGAAGATTGAGGAAAGATGGGCGTCATATTTCAAGAACCACATCAATTCTCCACTCAGCTCCAGAATATCGGAGAATTTACTCGTAATTGTTTCTGGAGAGATTCCATTAGGCCCACCAGCTCTGGGTGAAATTTGTTTCACTATGAAAGCCCACGAGAATAATAAAGTGCCGGGCATCGACTAGATTCCAGTGGAGCTCATAAAATATGGTGGCAGCAGTGTTCATGAAGCTATTTGCAAAGTCACCTAACTCATTTGGGAACAAGAACATATGGCAAAAGAGTAGAGCCAATCATTTAGTTTCTTTATCTACAAAAAACAGGTGACAAGCAACAAAAATTGTAGTAGCATATCACAACTTTATACGGCGTACATCATATTTTCAAATATCTTAGAAAACAAAATTGAATCATACGCCAACAGTATTCTAAGGGAATATCAATTTGATTTTAGAACAAAAAGATTGACAATAGACAAACTATTCACTGTCAAACAGGTACTTGAAAAATACTGGGAGTTTAACATAGATCTGCACCAAATTTTCGTTGACTTCAAGCAAGCAGATGACAGTATTGATCTAACGTACTGTACTAAACAATGCTTTATTTTAGCATCCCAGCCGTCTTACCAAAATAACAATGAAGTCAAGTCAAGACCTTCCAAGTCCGCTTCAGTAGCCAACTCACTCTTCCTAAAATTCGACAGCGAAGCAAAACTAGTAGGGCTACAAATCAATGAGAACAAAACAAAGCTCATGAACTAGTTGAGGAAAAAAAACCTCAAGTACATAAAATATCACACTTGCGAATAAAACATCAATAATTTGAGCGTATTTGTGTATTTGAGAACCGGTAATGAAAGAGACGAAACACGCACAAGAAGACAGCTCGCAAATAGAATATTTTATTCAGTTTTGCTGATCTGACCAGCTGCATACACTGTTTTCCTGAGTATGCAGCTGTTCTTCAAGATTGTCAAAACTGAACAAAATATTTGATTATTATATTAAGTATAAAAGTCTGTGATAAGATCTGTGTTATGCTACGGGTATGAAACATGGACCCTAAGTCAGCCATCCGCAAATAAATTGAACGCCCTTGAGTGACGGGTCCTGAGGCAAATAATCAAGCTTCACCCCGATTATAATCAGGGTGAAGCTAGACGAGAACTAAGGGCAAACTCGATACAACCATGAGCAGTATGAAATCTTTGATAAGCCGGAGATCTCAACGATTGTAAGAGCTGGAATGGGTTGGACCCATGAATTGTATGAATGAACAACGGATACCCAAGAAGGTATTCATTAGGAGAACTGAAGAGCGGAAAACAGTGGGGAAACCGAGGAAACGCTGGTCTGACTCTGTCCACGAACACAGTTCATCGCTTATCAGATTCCAACATTGGAAGACGCGGTCAATGTACCGAGACAGTTGGAAGCGCTATTTGCAGTAAGCTAAGGTCCGAGAGAGGATGTGGTGCTACGAAGAAAACGAAAAAATATAAAGGGTCTCTTTTCAACACAAAAGCCCCTCCTAAAAACTGTCAAGAGACCATCCATCACTTTTGCCAAGCATTTGTACCAAGTTTGGTGCTTGCAATTGCTTTAATTTGAGAAAAATAGCCGTGATACATAAAGCGACAGGCAGACCCAAAGCTAAAATCGATTTCAAGAGGGCTTTTGAGTTGTATGCAATGAACAGAGCCCATGCTAGTTTTCAACATTATCGACGGGAACTAACATACAGCTCTTCTCTTATATTAAAACCACAATTTAAAGCGATTTTTTGAATATTTATTTCCGTGGATGAAAACCACCGGTCCACTCAAAGAACTGAGGCTGGATATACAATAACTGACAAATATGTTGGATAGTTTAAAAAGTATTGAGTAAAAATATTTTTGCCACTAGATGGCGTTCGTTGTCATATATCGGACAATACTATTCAGATTGAGTCAAACTGACATGCGTTTGAAAGGTGACATTCCAGTCTACAATTTTCATGTGGACAGTTTTGTATTCGTCATTCGTGTCAAAAGTTGTAATCATTCAAAAATGAATGAAATTTCTGAAAAAAAATCGTTATATATTATAATATCACTGCGATTAAGGTGAGAATGCATCGCAGGCTCCTGAAAAAATTCGTGGTGTCTACGGTCAAGATATTTTATCAAAAGCCACAGCCAAGAGATGGTTCGCTCGCTTTCATTCTGGAAATTTTGATATCAAGATGTACCTCGCTCAGGTCGACCAATCACTGAAAATGTCAATGAAATCTTACAAAAAATTGAAGAAGACCGACACATCAGCAGCCATGACAGAGCTAAGGAACTGAATTTCCATCAATATACAGTTTTGAACCATTTGCGTAAGGCTGGATACACAAAGAAACTCGACATTTGGGTGCCGCATGAATTAATACAAAAAAAATTTGATCGAACGAATTTCCATTTGCAAAATGCTAATAAATCGTAACGAAATCGAGCCATTTTTGAAGCAAATCATTATGTGCGATGAAAAATGGGTAAGATACGAGAATATTGTTCGAAAAAGATCATGGTTAAAAAAGGTGAATCATCACAAACGACTTAAAAGCTAGGATTGACACAAAATAAGGTTATGCTGTGTGTATGGTGGGATTGGAAGGGAATTGTTTATAATGAGGTGCTAGAGCCTAGCCAGGCACTCAGTTTGGCTCTATACTGTCGGCAGTTAACCAGATTGCAACAAGCAATTCCAAAATACAGGCCAGAATTGATCAATAGAAAGGACGCTGTCTTTCAGCATGACAATACCAGACCGCATACATCTTTAATGACCCGGCAAAAATTAACAGAGCTTGGCTGGGAAGTTTTGATGCATCCACCGTATAGTCCAGACACTACCATGTGTTTCGGTCTCTGCAAAACTTCCTTAATGAAAAGAACTTCACTTCAAAAAGGGGCTGTGAAAATCACTTGGCCAAGTTTTTCACCGGTAAACCACAGAAGTTCTACACAGATGGAATAACGGCTAAACCCAATAAAATGGCAAAAAGTTATAGATGATAATGGACGATATATAACATACTTAAATAAAATCCATTTTAAATAAAAGAAATATTCGGTCGAAAAATGACAAAAAAGGGTCAATACTTTTTATACTTACCTATATTTGAGCCAGAGGCTTTAATTCATTTCACAAAGTTAACTGTTATAACACTGCTTTAATATCGTGAGAACTACATTGCATCAAAACAAAAATTTGATCAACTGTTTGGGCAAGAATTAATCTGAAAATTAACTGAACTAGAGGTTCAAACTAAAGTTTAAGTTATAACACTAGCTTGACCTAACCCTTACCTTTGGGGACTCATACTCTACTTACAGTTGAATAAGTAATTACAGTCATAAGCTAAAACATACTTTTAATAAAATCAGCTAGATTTACCGACATTTAATGATTTTTTCATTTGCATTTTAAAACTGCTCCTTTGGAAGAATCATTGAAAGCATACGGTTCTTGTTCTTTCTTTCTAGTAATGGCCATCAATTCAGTCTTAATTTTTAACTTTATTATGCTAATGACATTTTATTGAAAAAATACCTCAAGAGAAAAGTTAACGACATAAATAAACATGATTAATTTCAAGCAATACAAAAGTCTCTTGTCTGTAATCGTCCCCGCTGAGGGTCATTCTCAAAATGACTTGGTGGCACGTGTTTAATATTTCTTCAAATTGTTTCAAGACTGAAATACTTCAAAATAAACACTGGGTGGTGGCTTTAACTCCATTATTTAAATGAGCCTATAAATCCCAGACGATACGCGTTAACTTTATCTCAAATTGAAACCATTTAAAAATTGAATTAAAAAATTATTTTGTTTTTTGCTGCTGCGTTCATGATCATTAAAAACATTACTCCCTTAACCTCATTTTTAAAGTCCTTGTTATTCTAGCTAAGCAACGCAATGACTCAAGTTCACTGGGGCCTTTGTCCTGTGTTCACCGTACCTTGGAAGGGAAATTCGCTTCTCGCTACTCCAAATTGGCTAAGGACCATCAATCTTATTTGTTGTACGTAGAAATACAGAACGCAAAAGAAATCCTTGGTCGTAAAAAAGACGCTGTCCACGAAAACGGCATGCTGTGTAGATTGCTGGGATAAGACAAGCTTGCTGCTTCCTTAAAAATGAAAAGTAAGAGAAAGAGAAGACCATCATCAATCATGAAATGAGCAATTTGTATACAGTCGTGGCCCTCAATAAAGCGATTACGTGCATGATTTACCGCGTAAGGACGCTGAGACTGAAGCTAACGCCGCGGTCGCTTGTCTCAAATGAATACTTTCGCAACGGAGGAAATATCTGCAAGCATATCCTCCAACAGATTATCATCCATTGGAATATTTACACAGTTATAAGAGAGTTGCTATTTTTTAAGTATTTCCATCAAGTCGGTATTGTTTTATTCAATTTGTAGGCGAGATGATTAATTGATTTTTGATTAGACGCCACCCACTTATCGTGAACCGTGGACTAGGGTGTACCAGGTCACTTGTTTTAGCGACAAGATGTTTGGAGGATTGATAACAAAAGTACTTTAACATTGGGGCGGACACCGATGATGACGGTGATGATGATTTGAAATAATGAATAATTTGTCAGGCTGCTGATATTTTATCACAATGAACAAAGATTGAGGAAACTGAAAAAAAATATAATGAAAGGAAATCCGACAAGCACTAATAATTGAAAGCCCTAGCCACAATTTTAATGGTATACATAATAGAAAAAATGTAAGATATTGCAATTTTTCTGTAATTGATTTTCTACTGAAAAACTTTTAGAAAGTATGAGTTAAAAAGTATCTTGTCTTCTCGTGTTATATAATTCTTTCATTCTCATAGTTTGAAGATTTTCGAAAATTTTTGAAAGAATAATTATAAATATCGAAAAATTGTCCTTCTAGATAATTTTTAGGCAATAAGAAATAATGAATTAGAACTAGCCCGGAAATTATCCTGCGAGAAAATGTTTTTATACAAACTAATAACTTAAGAATGTCCTCTGACTATTAAAAATTTGGCTCGTTTATAGACTCCTTCAATTGATTTAGAAAAGCTTGATCCGATTACATATCATGTATTCATCATCATATTTTTTCTGCTGGTCATATCAGTGTTAGACATAATTTTCGAAATTTCCCTAATAACCTAAACATAGTTGTAGTTTCCATGACATACAAAAGCGTGCGTACATTAAAAAATCTTAAAAATTACACTAATCGCCACTAAAGGTTAGACTGGGTTTGTTCAGATTAATCATATATATATGTTAATTGAACTTTTATTTTGCTAATGTACAGCCTCAATAAAATTCATTAATCAGTTCTATTTTTGTTCCATTGTTGTTTAGCTCAATCAATATCGATGAGCTGGTTTGAATTTTTATCTAGCCAACTTTATTTGAATTGTCCGAGTGATATTATATTTCATTACGCCACTACAGCTCTTCTCGGTCCTTCGCTTCTTGCAACAAGTACCTCCATTGACCTCCGATTTAGAAATGCAAGCAGCGATTAACTACTTTCGTCGATCAAGTCAAACCAGCGTTTCCTCAGTTTCTCCTATAGCCTCCGCCTTTCAGTTCTCCCAACGAATACTTTTTTGGGTACGCGTTCTTCATCCATACGATTAACGTGGCAATCATATTACAGATTCCGTAGTTCTACAAACGTTTAAATTTCATGGTTGTATTGAGTTCACCAGTGGTCCCCGTCTAGTTTTGCTTCAATTATTCGTCTCAGGGCCCGTTGCTCAAAGGCATTCAATCAGATACTTGGGTTAGTGTGCATATTTCACACCCATAGTGTAGCACAGGCCTTATCATAGATTTGCATACTAAGAGCTTTGTTTGCCTATGTATGCAATTGCTCTTCAAGATCGTCAAAACTGAATAAAATATTTGCGAGCAGTATTCTTCGGAGTAGTTCATCTCTTTCGTTGCTGGTTCTCGTTGTTTTGGCGCCTTAGCCCACAAATTTGCCCACATTTTCGATATTGTATTCGCCAAGTGTGATATTTTGTGTATTTAAGGTATTTTCCGTTAACTGCATCATGAAGTTTGTTTTAATCCCATTGATTTACAGCCCTATTAATTTTGCTTTGCTGCAACACGAAATACATAAACTTTCAAAATCAATGTTGGGAAGTGATACTACAACAACACAAGTATGATATAAATATTTTTGCCGTAGTGACTATAATAAGACTAGTGAAGTAATCAGGCAGGCTTAGAAAAAATATTCAGGATTATGGCTATAGATCGTCTTCCTTTTCCTTTTATGGATAGATTTTTTTTGGTTGGAAGATGAATGCAAATTACGTACTAAGTGTGGGATTTCTATGCTCGCAAGTGACTGGACTACCTACGAAACATCTTCCCTGTCAACCCGAAAACCCAATCTGGAATCGTTTGACACATTATTTCGGGCTAGCTCCCATTTCCTTACGCCATGATCCACCTTCAAGCTGCGGGATTTCTCCTTTATGGACAGACAAAACAAGCGACCACACTGCTCTTACGTCTCCAGCTGCTGTGAGTACCTTTTATCTTGTAGAACTGCCCGAACATGATGTGCCACGTGATTCCATTTATCAACCGACCCAAGCATCTTTGCGTCTATACCATCCGGAGTGAGCTCTTCCATCTCGCAGTAAAGGTCCCGTTGCAGCGTTTCCCATTTTTTGTACGCAAATACTGCGTGGCAGGCATCGTGCTCCTCTCATGGGCAAAACCAACGATAGGGGGACCGTAACTTACCAACCTTGTGAAGGTAAGGCTGAACAACACACATGCCCACTCAAAAGCGGGGTCAAACAGAAGTCAGTCTCATTATACCTTCGATTTTGCAACGGTCCCACATCCGGGGTGCGGCGTGCAATCTACTATTTGCTCGTGCAATTCACTGAAGACTTCCCCAATCGTTGAGTAAACGCTGTTTCTACTTCTAGGTAACAATCTCCCTTACATCATCGTTTCGACGCAGGTAAATAGCACGGCACTCTCTAGCAAGGCGAGTAGCATATATCACACCTACAATAACTCTCACAGTCAAATAAGAAACTGTCGGATATGAAGATGCAATCCTCAGCGCTCCTCTTCTCAACAATTGTGTCAAGTATTTTTGGCAACGAGTACCTCCTTTCTGAGTTCTCAGTACAGTAGCACTTACCCTCTCATCCAGAGGCATCTTCTTAGTAGGCTGGGTCCTCTTACGTTGGCTATAAGTCGACTCAGATTCGATACTCCTAAAGCGGCCTTCTCTGTCGTTGCCCTGATTTACTCAGAAAAACTCTTCTTCGAGTTGATCAGTAGCCCCAGGTACATCATTTCTGGTTTGATTCGATTAGTATGTCTTCAATTCTGATCACCTTTGCTCTAAGGATTCTCATATTTATCAAGATGACCTCTTTAGCTTTCTCCAGTACTAAACTAAACACGCGAGTAGCCATCCAGTCTTTCACTCAGTGGATTAGCCTACCCAGCCTAAGTTGCGCTTATTTAACGGTGCTTCCAGTGACTGAAACCACAACATTATCTGCATAGCCGATAAAACGTGACTCATCTGGCATCTCCAGACACAGTAGCTGGTCGTTAAATACGTTCCACAGGTCTGGACTAAAAATAGATCCCTGGGCAACAACCGATGTAACTTCCATACTTTGTTGGCCCTGTGTTGTGTTGTATCAAGTGGTGTTAAAGGCATTCCTAACATCTAGTGTCATCAACAGGACGATTTGTCGCTTGATGCGGCTACATGCCTCTGCCTTTTGGGCCGCGCTTACTACCTCTGTAATCACATCAATGATGCAGTGACCTGCTCTAAAGCCATTCTGCCAAAGAAATAGGTCCCCAGTAGCAGTGAGTCTTTCCTTGATGATTTTCTGTAGCACTTAGCATGGTAACGGGCGGTATGCAGATGGCGATCCAGGGTTTCCATAACATTTGCTGATCAGCACGAGCCTCGCCACTTCACATCGTACCGTGAAAACCCCATCTCGTACGCAAGCGTTGAATGTGCTGAGACGCAAATTAATACAATGGTGAAAGATGAGCTACAACACCTCAGCTGAAACACGATTTGGACCTGGAGCCTTCCTCGCTTTCAATTAATGAACTGCTTCTTCCAATTGCGGTTGTGAGGAGTAACATTCACTTGCTGTTTTCCTGGAAAGGGTCAAAATAAACGAGATGGGCGGCGAAGCATGCCTATATTATTTCCTTCATCTTTACCGCTTTACATATGCAAGGCGTCCATAGCAAATCAAATTTCTTCCGCATAACTACCTTGAAGTCCAAGCCCCATGGATACTTATTCACATTATCCATTAGATCTTTCCAGCAGTCAGCAGTGAGCCCAAGTTAAATGCCGCTATCCGGTTGCATGTCTCTTGAGCCTCACACCGAAGTTTGTGACATTCTCTTCACTTCTCAGTGATTTCCGTCAACCACCAGTACACTGGAGGCTTGTGGTGCTGGGGTGTTCGACGGGGCATAGAAGCATTGCTAGCTGTCATAATGATGCTTATTGTTCCTTTGGAAACTACTCAAGTAGGTTTTAGGGGGGTTTAACTGTGGTGTATGTTTAGTTGTGGGATGCGTGCCATCAAAACTCTGATTTTGGCTTGACCAGGACTTCCTGGAAATCCCAACATATCAATGATCCCAGGACATGCCCAACATCCCGTCTTGGGATCTTCCCTACAAAGAATACAGTGTGCCTGCTTTGTGTCCCATTTCACTGCATTTTTAACATTTGGAACTCCTATCGAATCCTTTGTATACTTGTGTGGTGTGACCATAGCCAAGGCATGTTGAAGAGGCACTGATCTTTGCTTCTATTCTTATTTTGCCCTTATTCAGAAACTGTTCGGGATCCTTTTCAGTCAAGTCAACGATGCCATGCGTAATCCCCTTTGGTTGTCTGGTGTCAGCCTTGCTTTGATCCTGCCCACGCTAGAGCTTGCTTTTGATGGACTCTTCTACTTTTGCCAGTTGACGCAGTCAATGTCTCTTATTTCGATCGTGGCTATAGTTGTTTTTTGTCGACGACTTTCTTTACTGCAACGCAGAATGCTTGTTTATTGTCAGCCACTGCTCTGAATTCAAGCAGTATGTCTCCTGACTGGGTTCGTCGTATTGGTTAAATAGCAGATCTAGTGTTTTTAAAGCCTTATATCTCCCATGATATCCCGCAGGACTTCTGCAAAGGATTGGCCATCTTAAGGTTTTACGAGCAGTGCCTGCTGCCGGGGTCTTCGTTCCAGGGAGGTTATGTGGGGTGGGCACAAGTCCTTATGGGAATAAGTGTTCAGAACCTGACCAGTGCTAATTGGGAGTCCGTCTCAACCAAACCTACATCTCCAACACAATGATGTGAACTTTGAACGTACTCCGAGGGCTAGGAAGGTTTTAGCGGGCCGGAGACGTTATGTTAGTTGAATTGAAGCTATTCACGCAAGAGTGTCACCTTAGCGCTACCATGCAAAGCAACTAAGTCTAAACCATCAGATCTACCAGCCCAGGGTATTAATTCCATTTCGTTATCCAAAGCGTATTCCAGATTCAGTCAGGAACATTACGTTCATAATCCAAAGCATATACGACGTTTGTGCTGCTAATAACAAAGCAGTACTATGGGAGAAGCGGATCCAAAGGAGGTGGTAATTCATCAAAGACCTTGGATTGGGCACTGATCTGAAGAACTTAGTTAATTCGGAAAATTGATCAACTAAAGTATTACCATAGCACGTAAAGCAAAATTTGAAACCCTCCATAGGTTGCTCTTAAAAGGGCTGAATTTCCATCTGAAAGTTCTTCTATTGCAAAAAAAAATGATATACAGTTTTTCTAACATTTGGGCTTTCTATCGAACCAGACACTGCACTTTTGATTTTTTTAAACTAACATTTAGACTTTCTATCGAACCAGACACTGCACTTTTGATTAGATCTTCCGCAAATTTTCAAATAAAATGAATAACAAATACATCTTAAAGATTCGATTCAGTCGAAAGTTATTATATATGAATGGCGGCAGGTTAAAATCGAGTAACAATGGTATTTCCTTTAAAATCATAGTCAAAAGCGCTGTATTCAATATTAATCGTCATAAATTTTCAAATTATTCCAAACAATAAAAATAATAAAAACTTAAAGGCTCAGACGGCTCTCGAAGTTTATACATTATGAACCAATCAAGTTGAGGAAACAGACCTCCGCTCATGTCAGAAGGGTTTTGTATGCAACTTCTCCAAAATGCAATCAACAGCAACAAATAAAGTCAAGAAAAATGTCAAGTGATGAGAGAACAAAAATCAATCAAATCAAGAATTCCCAAAATTATTTATGTTATTGGTCTTATTTGAAAATTTTAAGAAGATCAACTCAAAACTGCAGTGACTGATTTGATGGAAAGTCCATAAAATACTAAAGTCATGTGTGATTGTTGTTGTAGCTAGACAAATTTTGAACGGCTATAACTTCCGTGTATATTATTAGATTTTCATCAAACATACAACGTATAAGGACGTTTTGTAAGACTATTTAAATATCGAATTTCATTGAGTTTAAGGGTACCTATACGATTTTCTGAGGAAAATGTGAAATCGAAAGATCATTCTATTATTAACAAAGTTGACCGAATTTTGACTTCTTACGTATTTGTTGCTGTTTTACTTATAAACATCTACCTCCATAGTTTTTCTCAGATTTTTTAGATCACAGGTGTCCAATCGCGAGGGGGGGGGGGGGGGGTTGCACAAATTGTTCGTGTGTTTCTTCTCTCTGTGCGCCCTTCGAAGCAAAAAATATCAATTTAAGGCCTATTTTGAAAAGTTCTTATCCAGACCTATAATTGAAACGATTTTTTCTCCTTGTCTTGTTTTTTCGAGATTTTCTGACGGAAATCCAAGCCGACGTCTCATCGGTTGTAGATGTGAAGTCTGCGAACTTGTCAACGGACTATACCCATTAAGTCAACAATTCCGGATACCCTTAGTCTACTCCAAGGTGGTTGCTAGCAGGCTACCCAGTTCAGAGAGACATTTCAGTCGCAGGTCTTCCGCAAACAGACTAAGTCCAAGATGCAAAAATCAGCCACCGATTGTAATGCCCAATTTAAAACGCATCAATCAACTTCCGTAAAATCGACTTTACTTTATTTCAATTTCCTTTTTCTTTCGGCCCGAGAAAAAGAACAACGCAAAACAACTTCAACCAAAAATCACGCATTCTCGAATATTCACCGACGTGGTGCCGGAAATAAACTACTAGAATCCAAAACTAAATCAATCTACTCTAACTTAAAAACGGAAAAACCAAACTACAGCGCCGCGTGCCGACCGCAACACGAAACCAACCATTCACGTATTATATTGTATAAGCCCTACCCCCTCGGTGACATACTTACCTTACTTACTCGTAGCTATTGTAGGTGACAACTCTTGGATCCTTTTATGCGTTTTAAGATTATATGTATTTTTATACATTTTTTTTTTATTTTTATTATCTCTCATGCAATTATCACTAATATATATTTAAATCTTTTGAATTTAAAACTACAGTTTGAAATTGAATGCTTGATAGTATCCTTATGGTTTAGTTATTTGGCTTTTGGAATTTATATTATATTTTGCAATTACACATACCAATTAAATTATTTATGTGGATGCCTTTATAATCTTAATTTATAATTTATAAATGAGCTAAGAAACAAATATTGTTTTTGTTGTTTTGAAATTTCACAACAATCATCAGTTTTTCTCTTGACTTTTATAACTTCTATGTTATTGATTTAACTTCTTCAATATGATGTACAAACAAAGTTTTTGATAGACTTCAATTCAACTCTAATTGGAATCCAACCAATGAATAATCATTTCACATTTTGATAATTGAAACAGCCAAAAAAAAATACGAGCTTATAAAAACCATACCTAGATCCTAACAAATTCAATTTAAATATTTTTTTATCTTCTAGTCTTGCAAACGAATTTGCCATCATTTATGATTAGGTATTTTAAATATAAAACAAAACAAAAAAGGGCGACTTTTCATGACTCAGTAAATTGTGTGGTAAGGTTTACAAATAAACATTATCATTCTGGTTAGATTACAATGAGGCACTTAAAAACTATAATCTAAAAACTTTTAGAAATAAAAGAAAACCGACTGAGGAACGCCCTAAAAAGGATGAAATAAATTTTTTGGAAGCGGTGCCATATCATTTTTCCCCCATTTTTTTTGTGATGGTGTAGATGTTAGAAGTATTTATGTTGAAATGGGGAAATTCATTTGGCACCGCTTCCGTTTTAAACCATTCAAAACTCAGTTTCTTGAATACATTGTATCATGTTCTCGTATATTAAAATATAATTTTTTACTGCAATGCAAAAACCACTACGGCTAAAATCTGCAGCGTTCATAGGAATCGAATTTAACTCTGGTACATTTAATCCATGATCTCATCAACGTCTACGTTGCTTTTAGATTTCATAATAATCCGATTGTAGCTTTGAGAAATTTCTTACTTTGCCTAGCCGCCATTTTTATATTCTGACCTGACCCTGAAGTGCTTTTTTATCGTTCAACCTTTTTCAGCCTTTGAGTTCGACTTTGGATTTTTTATTGTGAGCTTCATCACACAATTGAATAAATTGTTGTACTAGTTTTGGTAAAAACTGAAGCTATACTTTGGCCAGAACAGAAATATTGCTGAAAATTTGGCGAAAATCGTAGCAAAAGCACACACATACACACACACACACACACACACACACACACACACACACACACACATATATATATATATATATACATATATACATAAATATTTATATACATATATATATATATATATATATATATATATATATATATATATATATATATATATATATATATATATATATATATATATATATATATGTATATATATGTACATATATGTATATATATATATATATATATATATATATATATATATATATATATATATATATATATATATATATATATATTTATATATATGTATGTATATATATACATATATATATATATATATATGTATGTATATATATATATATATATATATATATATATATATATATATATTTATTTATATATATATATATATATATATATATATATATATATATATATATAAATATATATATATATATATATATATATATATATATATATATATATATATATGTGTGTGTGTATACATATATGTGTATAGACGTATGTATTTATATATGTGAACATAAAGTTCACTCTGCAATCAATCTCATGAAATTTACTTAAAAATATCCTGCTTAACCGCATCATTCGTTCACGTTTATTCGATACCCATCGCCTTCGTTTTCAGTTAACAATGTCACCTAATTTTCATGAAAGTTTCAAGAAAATCATACCATATAGTTCAATGAAAACTCGGCTATGCATTTTCATCTTCAGCTGTACAGTTATGATCAATTATAGCAGGAAACGTATCTCTTTTTAGGTTGCGATTCTCGCCGGTTTTTAGTATGGAAGTCACTTATTTTAGATTTCTGGGCATATGTTGTAATGTTGTGGCGGCACGAGATGTCCCGCCATCAGCACCTCCTTCACGGCGCAAACAAACTCTCGTCCCTCGCCAGATCTATACTTGCCAGCCTAAATCGCCCCACCGGCTCCAGCAATTCATCATGAGAAATATGGAATTCATATGATACCGTTCTTCTAGATTCTCACATGTTGATATAGGAGAACGGATTCATACACCCAGTCTCTCAGTGTGTTTTAACGCAGCAGCATCATCCAGCATCAGCATCAGCAGCAGCATCAGCGATCGCATCAGAAGCAGCATCAGCGGCCGCATCAGCAGCAGCATCAGTGACCGCATCAGCAGCAGCATCAGCGACCGCATCAGCAGCAGCATCAGCGACCGCATCAGCAGCAGCATCAGTGACCGCATCAACAGCAGCGTCAGTGACCGCATCAGCAGCAGCATCAGCGACCGCATCGGCATCCGCTCGTCCTCCTCCGACACCTTGCTGTATCATCAAATCAAAGAGTGAAATAAAGCATATATTAGAAGAGTAAAATTGACTTTTATATTAGAAGAGTAAAATTGACCTTAAAGTGGTGACCCCGAGTCGGCCAACAGCATGGTGCTTGGACGAGACGACGAGGATGCCGCGCGCACCACCACGCAGCACAGCGCAGAGCTGTTGGTCTCACTGGAACAGCCGCCAAGCCTCTTCGCAAACAGAACCTCATGCTACAGGCAGCCAATGGCACTCGCATCACCACGTTCGGATCTCAGCAGCTCACCCTGGATTTCGGGCTACGCTGGCCCCTCCACTGGTCGTTCGTCATAGCAGACGTCCAGACTGCCATTCTAGGAGCCGACGCACTAAAACACCATGGTCTACTCATCGACCTTCGCAACCGACGCCTCATGGACGATCTCACCAGACTCTCCACAGCCTGCGCCATCGGTCCAGTTCCAACTATACACAGCATTTGCGCTGTCAACAATGGTTCGACCTTAAAGGGCACCATTGGAGACCGGTACAAAGCGATCATCAGCAAATATGCAGATGCACCCGCACAACCCGGGAAACTAGCCTCGGTAGTTGACCTACCTGTCCACCACCAGATAGTCACCAATGGATCACCGGTTTTTGCGAGACCACGACGCCTCGCGGGAGAACGCCTCACTGCAGCAAAAGCCGAGTTCGCTTGCTTGCTGGAAAGAGGCATAATTCGACTTTCATCGAGCCAGTGGGCTAGTCGTCTGCACATGGTGCCCAAGGAAGGCGGCCGTTGGCGAGCTACTGGGGATTACCGTCAACTCAACACTCAAACTCGCCCGGATCGTTACCCACAACCCATCATCGAGGATTTGATCCAAGAGGCCAGCCGCACAGTTTTCTCGGTTATTGACCTCCAGCGTGCCTTCTACCAAATCCCGGTGGCTCCTGAGGATATCGGTAAAACGGCAGTCACCACGCCTTTCGGACTTTATGAGTTCCTGGGAATGCCTTTGGGTCTACGCAACGCAGCCCAAACGATGCAACGGACTCTAAACCATCTGCTGAGGAAGCTGGATTTCGTCCGGGTTTATCAGGATGATATCCTAGTATTCTCGGCCAGCCACAACCATCACCAACGCCACCTCGAGCAACTTTTGTCCATGCTTCAAGTGGCAAATCTCCACGCTAACTGGGATAAATGTCAAGTCGGTCAGGCTGAGGTCATCTTTGCCGGATACCACGTCTGCGAAACAGGATTCCGGCCACCAGCCCCCAAGACACAAGCCATCGGATACTCTCCCAAACCGGCCGATTCATCCCAGCTAAGACGTTTTCTAGGGATGCTGAACTTTTATCGCCGCTGCATGCCACACGCTGCCGAATCCCAAGTGCCACTCTCGGAACTGCTAAAAGGATGTACGACAAAAAGAGCACCACTCTCCTGGACACCAGAGGCTGAAGTGGCTTTTGAACGCTGCAAGCAAGGCATTGCCGAGGCAGCCACGTCAGCCTTTCTTTTGCCTCTGCACCCATTGGCACTTCGTACCGACGCATACAGCACTGCCATTGGCGCGGCCTTGGATCAACAACAGAGCGACAGCACTTGGGCACCGTTAGGTTTCTTCTCAAGGAAGCTCTCCGAAACCGAACAGCGCTACTCAACTTAAAACCGCGAAATCCTTGCTATCTTTGCTGCCATCAAGTTCTTCCAGCGCAACTTGGAGGGAAGGCACTTCGTCAATTATACCGACCACCGGCCACTTATATTTGCTCTGATGCAACGCTCAGACAAAGCCTCACCCCGTCAAAGCAGGCAACTGGATTGTATCTCCCAATTCGATTCGCGGGTGGAGTACACACCAGGGAACGACAACATCGTCGCCGATGCACTATCACGTGTGGAGACGGTCACGATACCCCCCGCAATCACAGCTCAAGCCATCAGCAAAGCACAGAACACAGACGAGCAGTTGCCCCACCTCCTGGCGAGTCCCCGTCTCAAACTGCATCAGTTGATGTTGAATGGCTACTCAGGATACTACGTAGAGTTTAACGGCACCATTAAGCCTTACCTGCCGGTTGCACTCCGCCGTCAAGCCTTTGACATCGTCCATCAGCTATCACATCCAAGCGGACGTGCCACTTCGAAGCGCGTAGCGCTCAAATTCTTTTGGCCTAGTCTGCGGAAAGATGTATCCCGGTGGGCCAAGCAATGCGTACCGTGTCACCTATCGAAGGTCCACCGCCACAACCGTGCCGAACTGGAAAATTTCAAGACGCCGGACGGGCGCTTCGATCACATTCATGTGGACCTGATCAAGCTGCCACAATGCGAGGGACACGAGAACTGCCTCACCATTATCGACCGCTATACACGGTGGCCTCAAGCAGTGCCAGTGCGTGACAGCAAAGCTAGCACAATCGCCAGGGCACTATTCGACCACTGGACCTCCATATTTGGCCCGCCACTAGAGATCACATCCGACCAAGGACGCTAGTTCGAAGCCGACCTATTGCATCAGCTTGGACGCCTCTTGGGCATCAACCGTGTCCACACTGCTCCATATCACCCTCAAGCCAATGGCATGGTCGAACGGTTGCACCGCACCCTCAAAGCAGCGTTAAAGTGCGTTCCCGAGACACCATGGCTACAGGCACTCCCACCGATCTTACTGGGCCTACGAACCACATTCAAGGAGGACCTGCAAGCCTCTCCGGCAGAAATGGTTTTTGGCACATCGCTCCGGATCCCGGGCAAGTTCATTACACCTCAAAACGTACCAGCCAGTTGCCCACAAGACTTCGTCACCGACTTACGCCACCTTTTCCAGTCGATTCGACCAGTTTCGTCAGCCAGACACTCCGTTCATCTACCATTTGTTTTCAAGGACCTGAACAGTTGCAAATATGCCTTCCGCCGCATTGACGCAGTCAAAAAGCCGCTCGACCAACCGTACTCCGGACCACACCGAGTCATCAAGAGGATCAGCGACCGCACCTACGTCATAGAGGTAAATGGCGTCACCAAGACCCTCTCCACCGACCACTTGAAGCCAGCGTACTTGGAGCATTCCGATGCCCATCCATCAACACTATCGTTACCACCCACCCAGCCAGCCTCACTACAAGCGCCCACACCAATCCCACTGCTGGCATCACAGGCGACTCAACCGGCCGATGGCATACTGATACAGCAGCCACCCTCATCGGCACCACAGTCACCTATACTACCGTCCTCGCTACCAAATCAGGCGTTTCACCCGGCCGCCACCTTGCTGCCAAATCAGGCGATTCAACCCCCCGCCAAGAAGAAGGTCACCTTTTCACTCCCTTTGACGAGCACGAAGGTCATTGGGGAGGGAGTGACTGTGGCGGCACGAGATGTCCCGCCATCAGCACCTCCTTCATGGCGCAAACAAACTCTCGTCCCTCGATAGATCTATACTTGCCAGCCTAAATCGCCCCACCGGCTCAAGCAATTCATCATGAGAAATATGGAATTCATATGATACCGTTCTTCTAGATTCTCACATGTTGATATAGGAGAACGGATTCATACACCCAGTCTCTCAGTGTGTTTTAACGCAGCAGCATCATCCAGCATCAGCATCAGCAGCAGCATCAGCGACCGCATCAGCAGCAGCATCAGCGACCGCATCAGCAGCAGCATCAGCGACCGCATCAGCAGCAGCATCAGCGACCGCATCAGCAGCAGCATCAGTGACCACATCAACAGCAGCGTCAGTGACCGCATCGGCATCCGCTCGCCCTCCTCCGACACCTTGCTGTATCATCAAATCAAAGAGTGAAATAAAGCATATATTAGAAGAGTAAAATTGACTTTTATATTAGAAGAGTAAAATTGACCTTAAAATGTGCATATAACATTAACTGGAAAGTAACGAGTCAACTATAATTTGGAATCACTCAATTTTTATTATTTCTTCGGGGAATTTTATAATCCTATATGTAACTTTAACCTATAAAGATGTAAGAAGGATCCTATACCAAGCTCATTGATAAGCAAAGAATGAATGCGGAAGAGAAATGCATCCTGAAATGTTCCCTTTAACTATTGTTGAATTGTATTAATGCCGTTTGTACAAAAAATTAAGGATACTGAACATTTTTATCATCCTTTGCCAAAGGACTCGGTATCTCCATTAAATCCTTGAAGAGTGCCAACTAATTGGCACTTTTCGTACGAAATATCATTTAAATTCAATTTCTCGACATCAATGTATCATATTTAACTGTTTATATCTACAGAGTCCTTGGAAGGATTTCAATTCTATTCCGGTGCATTTTAGATCAATATGTTGTCCTTCATTTGAAACCTCTACAATCAAAATCCTTACACGCGTCGATCAGTTATGCTGAAAAATCCGGGTGAAAGTCGGAATTTTTTTAGTTTTGACGATAAAAGTTCTTTACCGTTACTTGAATTTCTTAGCCTTTAAACGGGACCTAACTGGAAGAAAGACGTATCATTCGCAAAAAACAGGACTCTTCTATCTATCTCTGTTTAAAAGTTATGCGTGAAAACACAAAAAAAGCAAAAAAAAAAAATATACGCGATGGAAGTCGGAAGATTTGGAAGTCGGTTAAAAATTTAAGATGCTTGCAATGGAGTGCATTCGTTTTTGAAATCTCGTCATAATTGGATATTTATATCCTAGACATATGCTCACTGAACTAATCAGTTGATTTCCTTACTTTCAGTAATAAGTTAATTTGTTAATGTTTTTCTGAATAGAATGAACTTGTCGAAGCAAATCTGACGTTGAAATTATGTCTTTAGGTTTAGCTGAATATCTAGCTGAAGAAGCATTAAAATATTTCTTTTTGAGGGTCTCGACACTAGAATTGAGTGTTTTAAATATAAGCTAGAGTCAATCAGCAGCATCGCCACTCCACTTCAGAAATTATCTTAGCAATTAACCCAACAGAGTACTCTACTCTTCAAAACCACAGCTATGTACTAAATTACAAAACCTGATTGAAATCCCGACCTGTGTCTGTCTGTCCGTCCATCAGTTCGTCTGTTTGTCACAGCACTTGTTCCCCGAAACTATAAAAGCTACAGTTATGAAATTTTGTGGAAAGGCGGAAACTGGATGAATTTTGTAGGTGAATCTCATGTGACAACATTTTGAAATGTTAAAAGGAAGAAATTACCTTGACACCAATTTCGGAGATTGTCAAGATCATTTTGAATGTATGAGCAGTCTTTGCTGGAGTTAATGGAACGATAAATTTTTTAATCATCAGCGTAAAGTAGACAATTAGAGGACATTCATTGGGGAAGATCATTAATGAAAATGTTGAATAGCACAAGGCCTAAAATTGATCCTTGAGGAGCACCAGATTTAAGGCTAAATGAAGCCGACGAAAAAAAATTATTCCATGTTATGGTGCAGGAATGATCTGATGAGAAGGATAAGATCAAAGAGAGGATTGAGTCCAAAACGCGGAATGATCGGAGCTTGTTAGCCAAAAGGCCGTGATCAACACTGTAAAACGCTTTAGCAAAATCGGTGCATATGACATCAACTTGCTGACTTTTGTCAAAAGCCAGAGCGATGGTACTCGTAAGTTCTAGCAAACTAGTTACTATCGAACGACCTTTAATGAAGCCATGTTGCTCATTCAAACAGGATACTGATGTCATAGCACAGTCTGTTATGCACAATTTGCTCAAGGAGCTTGCCAAAGCAAGACAGCAAAGAAATCGGACAGTAGCTCGAGATTTCACTTTGATCTCTGGACTTATGGATCGGAAAGATGTTGGCATGCTTCCAAACCTCGGAAAAATTCTGGGGTGAACAAATTTTTTCAGAGAGTTTTAAGAGGAGGTCTCCCCATATAGGAAAGTAACCCCTCAAAAAAACATTTCACCATTAAAAGTTGAATACGGTGTCGCTGAGAATGAGATATATTCAAAACAAGTCTTCAAATTACCTTGTCGGTATCGAGGGTGGCAGGAAAAGGAGATATGTGCGAAATTTTCACGTACCCGCCCTCACGATTGGACACCTTTCATCCAAAAAATTTGAAAAAAATCTAGACCGTAGGCCTTTATGAGTGAAACAACAACAATTACGTGAGAGGTC
Source organism: Odontomyia ornata (assembly GCA_963969285.1). Classification (NCBI taxonomy): domain Eukaryota; kingdom Metazoa; phylum Arthropoda; class Insecta; order Diptera; family Stratiomyidae; genus Odontomyia; species Odontomyia ornata. Next base: position 285,841,628 of record OZ017739.1, on the reverse strand, counting down.
GAAATTCCCTCTACTTTGTTAGTAAAAGCATGATTTACCAATTTTACATTTTCTTGAATAAAATTATAACCGTACCCTTGAATTCAACAAAAATGTAGACACAAATGACAGCTTATAAGATTGGCCTGTTCTGACTTTCAAAAAGATCGAACAGTATTTAACGAAGTTATAGTGGTTTCAACTTTAGGGAGTTTTGTACTAAAATACAAAACCCTATTGCAATCACGACCTGTGTTCGTCTGTCCGTTCGTTCGTCCGTCTGTCTGCATGTCACACCAAAGGTCTAAACGAGATCTTTTCAAAACAAGTCTTAAAATTTCCTTATCAGTACCGTCGGGGGCAGGGGAAGGGGAAATGTACGAATTTTTCATTTGATACCCTACTTGACTACGTTTGATGAAAAAGTTTGTTTAATGGCCACGTTTTGAGACTGGAGCCCCATCAAACAATTTTGAAATATTTTAAAAGGCCTCAATTTCGGAGAGACCATAACTTCTGACTTTTTTACAAAGTTTGAACTTTGTTGTTCTTCAGTTTCTGAACAGTTTCGCACAGATAGACGGACAGACAAACAGACAGACTGGATACGAAACTAGTAAGTTTTTTGTAAAGTTTCTTTCACAAAGTCCTAAAAATCATTGACGTCGACCCAATAACAAATAACTTAGTCGTTGAAATTGATTGAACTTTGCTAATAATAGTGGGATTTAGCATTTTCGTCAGTAAAATTGTATTAGTATTATTAAATTGGATGAAATCAGTCACTCCAGTAGTTCTTTAAAGAACCTTGTATTCTATAAGTTTCAATAGAATTTAAAGTTTGTTTTTCTTCCGATTACAATAATCATATACGATTTTTCTACTACATGGACTTTCCATCGAACCAGACACTGCACTTTAGATTGGGTCTTCTCCAAATTTTCAGATAAGGTGAATTACAAAAATACATTTAAAATTCCGATGTCCGGAATGTTGGCTGATTAAAAGTGATGATGTAGATGGCAATTGTTTGGCCTTTGTTACAATACTATATGCTGATATGCAACAACTGTATTTTCCCTTTATAATTGAAAATATACGGGGCCGACGAGCTTAACCGTTCTAGATGTCAGGATACAATTGAGTTGATCGACATATAATTGTATTATTATTCATGCACATGCTCCAGTTACGCACATTAATGTTATCAGAATGACAGTTTTTTTTGTGTCCAATGCTGTATTGTAAATCTCTCCTCCCAAATAAAGAACATTAGCGGGCTCCAACGAGCCGTTTTCAACAGAAGTAAGTTCAGCAGTAAAAGTAGTTTCAGTGGCAGGAGCCGCCACATATTTTGATTTCGCTGCAGGGGAGATTATCCGTCACTTAGCGCTAACCAAAAAAATAGATGGCACTCGCCGTCTTGAAACCTTCTTTTTTCTTCCTAGTCTAACTGATGAATTGTGCCTTTAGTGCTGTTCCCAACCAACAACAAGCACAACATTTTGCTTTCCTCTGGCCTATGAATTGCCACTGCAGCATCTTTTAAGGGTGTTCAACGCGCTGATTGCAATTTACTTAATATCATCTATTTTCTAACTTAAAGTGTATTGGACTATCTTGCTCTGACACACGTATAACTGAAAACTTATTATAATTTTTCCGTCAATAATCAACGTAACCTGGGATCTAATTCGCCAACAGCCATTCCATTTATGTATCTGATGTTTTAACAGAAAATTTGGCGGATGCACTGCTGAACCTCAGAAACAGGTCTTTGTCATAAAAAGTGCACAGTGTGAACTTTGACAGCCGTTGTTGCAGAGCCTATAGTCGAATCTACGAAAGAACGTCGCACACAAGTAAACCACTCCATATTCACTACACGACTGACGTCAAGTGTCGTTTCAGTGGGAGAGATCTGTCATCTAACACTTGTCAGCTGATTCGCGAATTGTGTAGGGATAACAGATCTTTATCCTGTATTACTCCGAAGAATCGGAGGTGATTACATAATCATTTTAAATTTATTCTATTGTAACAAAAACAATGTATGGCTTTTCTACCATTCGGTATTTCATCGAACAAAGTACTACACTTTTGATTAGATTCCCTCAAAATTTTCAGATAAGATAAACAACAAAAATATCCAAATGATTCCAATCATTCAATTATATTTATAATATTGCAATGACATGTCGGCCGGTTAGAATGGAGTACAAATAGTTTTTCATTTAAAGCGTGTATGTCATTGGAAAGGTCTTAATGAGATCTTTTCAAAACAAGTCTCAAAATTGCCTTATGTACGGACTTTTCGCGTACCCCCCCTCGCGATTGGACAGCTTCCATCCGAAAAATCTGAAAAAAATCATGAATGTAGCCCTTAATGAGTACAACAACAACAAATACATGAGAAGTCGAAATTCACTCACCTTTGTTAGTAATAGTATGATTTATCGATTTTATGTTTTCTTGATGACTATTTATAAGATTGATCTTTTTTGTAAGTTTCATAAAGATCGAAAAGTATTTAACGAAGTTATAGCGATTTGAATTTTCCTGTATTACTATGGAACAATATGGCCTGTATTACTATGGAAACGTATGGCTATGGAGCCATATGCGCTTTTTACCGACTTAGACACAACAGCTTTGCTAGGATTTGCATGAAAATTTCAGGAATGATAGGTGTCATGAAGATGAATACATACAATTGAAACAAGTCGAAGGGGCAGGAGAGAGCTCCTAGCAAAAGGGCTTTGTAATCATTCTAGGATTCGGAAAAACAGGCCATGACTCGATGATTACAGTACAGAGGAGTGGCCCCTGAAAAAAAAAGTAGCCGATATGAGTATCAACTGAATGCTTTCTTTGAGAGCTTTTCAAAGCAGTTCTTAAACTGACAGTTTTTGCTTCAGTGGGGTCACAGGGGGGGAAATACATGAAAAATGTGTTTCCTCCCTCGCGAATGGACACCCGTGATCTGTAAAATCTGAAAAAGATATCAAGGGAGATATTTATGGGTATAACAATAACAAAAGCCTCAGAAGTCAAAATTCGTTCAACTTTGTTAATAATAGTTTGATCCTCGAATTTCACATTTTCGCCAATAAAATCGTCTTTGACATGTTTCTTAATTTTATACGTTGCTGGTTACTGCATTTTGTAAGTTGAGCACAAAACCCTTCTGACATGAGCATAGGTCTGTCTATCCAACTTGTTAAGGGTTATTTTCATTCACGAATTCAACATTTATTGAAATTTTTGAAGTTTTTTTCGAATTATTACCAAAATGCTAAAAAATTAAAATTTTTCCGAAAGATTTTCACATTTATGAATAAAAGATTTAAATTTTATAAAAATGTATATACGAAGGCATTGTTTCAATTAACAAGTGCAACAGGCACCATTAAAGTCACGTGTTGCGCTTTCATCGCGTTCGCTTGATGCAGTATCACTCCCATCTAAAAATAACCCTAGGATACGTTGCAATATAGTGTTAATCACTTTGATTGACACATGGAGTTCAGTTTCGCTTGGCAGATTTTTCATAGTATTTTGTTTTTGGTTCAGTTACAAGTAGTTGCGTTAGTATTTTCTGATTATTGTGCAATACTAAAGTGCTATGTATCGTCAAAACGTTTAACCGTTCTTGAAATTGAAGAACTGTCCAGTGCAGCTTACGATGAAGAGGAAGAGATGCAGTCAAAATAAAATACCACAGAATGTACGGATATTGTTATACTCCTGCCCAAGTTTGTTGATGACATCAGTGACTGTGAAGAAATGGACGGTAATATAATACTTCTAAATGAGAATAATGTCTTCCCCAACGAGGTCATTGGGGGAGTAGAGATAAAGTGTACTTTTGGGGACACAAATCCCATAAATTAAATGTATATTCAATTAGAAACTGATCTGATTGAAAAAGAAACTGAGTTCCATTATGAACCGTCAAATTGGTCAAAAAGTCACCAAAATAAGTTTTTCGCAATGTCTAAGAATGTATCCAGTTTGGTTATAGGCCAGATTTATAACATAGTTGATAAGTTCACTTTCGTTGTATTATTTTTGAAGGGAATGCAATAGCGGCATTTACTTGTTTGATTCAGGTCATTTAAATCCACTTGAAATGTTGGAGCTATTCATGGATTACAGTATCATCAACTTTATTGTTGAGCGAACTAATGAATATGCCAGGCAAGACAAAAATGATCAACAATTCAAAACGGATTTCAATGAAATCAGAAAATTCATTGATATATTTTATTTTTCTGGACTGCATTCAGTGCCTTAACTTGGTTTATATTGGTCTCGTCATACAGTTTTTTGGTGTAATATTGTAAAAGCTGTAATGAGTCGGAATCGAGTTAAAGCAATCAAGACATATTTTCATGTTTGCAGTAACAGGACAATCGATTCTAGTGATAATTTTGCTAGGATAAGTGCACTCTACAATATGCTCAACGAAAAATATCTACATTTTGGCATTTTCGCTCGTCACCTATCCATGGATGAGCAAATGATTCCGCACTATGGGCGCCACTCTGCGAAAATGTTTATTAGAGGCAAACCAATACGGTTTGGCTAGAAATATTGAAATTTAGTGTGTTCGGATGAAGAATATTTGAATTATTTTATTGCTTATAGTGGCGCAACTAGTGAAAACTCTGCCGAATTCGGTTTAAGCGAAAATGCAGTATTGAGATTGCTCTCAAAGGTTGAAATTCCCGAACAACACACTATAACTTTTGAGAACTTTCTTGCATCATACAAACTTATGTGACGGCTTTCAAAACACGGTGTTTCTGCAGCAAATACTATGATGTTCAATTAAATATTAGTGTATAGCGAAATATTTACTTTTTGTTCACAGGCACTGTTCGTGAAAATAGAACTGCTAAGGCCCAATTATGTGATACAAAAGCCACGAAAAAGCAAGGTTGTGGTTTTACTGACTATTACTTCGATCAAATTAATGAGATTGCAGATATACGTTGGCTAATAATTCGATTGGAACAGTTTTGTCGAATCATTTGATGGAAAAGCCATTACAACAAACTAAGCGGTTTGAACGAAAGAAAAGGAAGCATATCAACATTCCCATGCCAAACGCGATTAGAGAATATAATAAAACAATGGACGGAGTTGACTTATTCGACAACGCAAAAAGCATATACTGCATAAGGACATAAGGGCAAAAGTTATACTGGTCACTTTTAAAAAACCCTCGTTGGCAGTTTTGGCCGGAAAGGTAAATTTCTTGTATGTGGCGTACGATTTCGAAAAAGAATTTGGCTTGCCTACTACTAGACTAGAATTTTGTAGCGCCACATGGGTATTTATTGGCATAAAAAGAATTTGCCGACATTCGTATTTAAAGACACTTTATAGAGGCACAAATATTTTGCTAATTAAATTGAGTTGCACACGTATCGATCACATATTGAAAATCAGCGGATAATAATTTTTTATAAACATAAAAATACAGGTGTTGTCCTTCTCACATTTGCTGTTTACACTTTTCACAGTCGTTATCACACAAAAGTGAGAACTTGTCGACTTGAATAGCTCAAATTGTTAATTTCAAAGGATTTCCACAAAAGTTTAAACAGCACTTGCGTTGCCATTGATATTTACATTTTCAATTCTTTTCTGAGCCACTAGGGGCCACCATTTTTTAATTTTTATTGAAAATGGTTGCTAAAAATATTAAGCTGAAAATTACTGACTTTTTTATTTGTCATCATTTGCATAATTTTTTGCAGGTTAAATTAACTTGCCTCAGCAACTTATGATTTCAAGTTTCATCGGAATCTGTTGAGAAACTTGGTTGCTAAAGGGCTACAAAAATAAAAAAAAATTAAACACCCCTCTGTATGGGGAGACCCCCCTTAAATATCTTAAAATATTTTCTACCGCTGCAAATTTCGAGAGGTACAACTTTTGACCTACGTAGAAATTTCCTCATTCTAGCTCATGTTGTTTGCGAGAAAGCTTGCTGTGATGCACAAACAAACAAACGGACAGATAGACAAGTTGCGCATTTATAATTTTTTAGGGTATTGTAAAAATATTTTACAATATCCTCAAAATGGTCTGCTTTGTAAAAATAGTTCCATGTTAAGTCATTTAAAACGTTTCTATGAAAAATATTCATTATTTCAATTGCTACTAAAATAGCGAATTGCCCTTGCCTTCTGAGGCTTGGGGGCCACCATTTTGAATGCATGCATTTGACTTTGGATTATTTTAAATCTTTGCGTGCTAGGACCTCATCAATCAATGTGCAAAACCTTGTCAAAATCGGAGTTTCATTCTAGACATGGCATAATTATTCAATTTTTAGTGAAAGTGGTAGCTAAAAATATTGGGTAGTCTAAAAAGTATTGAGCCTTTTTGTCACTAGATGGAATTCGCTGCCGCATATCGGGCAATATTAATCAGATTGAGTCAAACTGACATGCGTTTAAAAGGTGAAATTCGAGTCTATAATTTACATCTGGACCGTTTTGTATTTCGTAATTTGTGTCAAAGGTTGTATTCATTTGAAAATGAGTGCAATTTCTGAAAAAATTCGTTATATATAAAGAAGCTCGACGTTTGGGTGCCGCAGGAATTAACACAAAAAAATTTGATCGACCAAATGATTTTTGAAGCAAATCATTACGGGCGATGAAAAATGGGTAAGATACGAGAATGTCGTTCAAAAAACTCCTGGCAAAAAAAGGTGAATCATCACAAACGACTTCAAAGCCAGGATTGACACCAAATAAGGTTATGCTATGTGTATGGTGGGATTGGAAGGGAATTGTTTATTATGAGGTACTAGAACCTAGCCAAACACTCAATTTGGCTCTGTACTGTCAGAAATTAACCGAATTGCAACAAGAAACTGAAAAAAAGGCCAGAATTGATCAACAGAAAGGGCGTTGTCTTCGATCATGATAATGCCATACCACACACATCTTTGATGACCCGCAAAAATTGACAGAGGTTGGCTGGAAAGTTTCGATGCATCCACCATATAGTCTAGACCTTGCAGCATCAGATTACCTTCTGTTTCGGTCTCTGCAAAACATCCTTAATGAAAAGAAATTCACTTCAAAAAATGACTGTGAAAATCATTTCTCCAAGTTTTTCGTCGATAAACCACAGAAGTTCCACAAACATGGAATAATTGCTCTACCAAAAAGAAAATGGCGAAAGGTCATAAATAATGATGGACAATATGTATTTAAATAAAATCAATCTAAATAAAAGAAATATTCAATCCGAAATGACAAAAAACCAATATATATATATATATATATATATATATATATATATATATATATATATATATATATATATATATATATATATATATATATATATATATATATATATATATATATATATATATATATATATATATATATATATATATATATATATTTATATATATATATATGTATATATATATGTATATACTTTTTAGACTTACCAATATTAGGTTTTAAATTTTCGACTGTTTTATTTTTCGTGGGATGTTAATAATTTTTTGCATTATACAAAAACTTAGTGCAAAAATCCATAATCTCAAATTTCATCAAAACCCGTTGGAAAATGTGACCACTGGTGGGCCACAAATACCTGAAAAAATCGCATATTTAAACCACCGCTATTTTGAAAATTGCACATGCATGATAACGAAAATGTCAAACTCTTTAGATCTAATTAGTTTTTATCTGAAAACAAAGTTTCATATACATCGAATGAAAGTTACGACTCTTTGAAGCGATTGAAGTTTTGACGTTCAACTTGCCGAAATTTGGTTTTTTGCGTCTTTATCTCCAGTTTTTTTTCAATAATTCTTTAGATATTTATAATTTTTATCAAGCTACGGAATGTTATTAACATCGGTTGAAATTAGCTAAACTTTTTTTTTATTTTTTTTTAATTGGATCATTTCACCCTTTTCACATCAACTTAATGTAAATCTATACGACAAATTTACTCTACATTTGAAGCTTATCTAACGTCGATCACTCTTTCGGATGGCTCCGATAGCTTTTTAAATTACTTTTTATGGAATTGTTTGCAGCTACATATAAATCGGTTGAAAGCTTTGGTCACAAATACAACAACAAAATTTTGTACGTTTTTCGACCTTTGAGCGGCTGCCATTTTGTTTCAGACGAGCCGACTTTGGATTTTTTATGGTGAGATTCATCACATAATACTTTTTAGACCATCCAATATATATAAGGTACTCTCCCCAATAGGTAAATTTCTCTCGAGACATTTACCTAATAAATGCGTTTAATGCAGCACTACTAACGCATGAAAAATACATTGCCTTGCAAAATATTTACAAAAGAGACATCAACGTCACAGCTTTAATTGAGGACTTTTGTAGTTGATATTCAGTTGAGATCAGAGTTTCAAGATCAACCATTACTTCTAAGAGCAGGAAAACCGAATGATATTATTCGTTTTGAGAACATAAATCATTCTATTGTCAAGACCAAAAAACGTCTAAGATGCCACCATCGTCAAAGCCAAACAATTTCCATTTGCAAGATGTGCAATATCCCGCTCCAACCTAAATGCTTTGATTCCTACCATTTGAACCAATAAAAAAATGAAATACTCAAGAAAAAATTCCAAAGTCATCATTCTAATAGTCATTTCGGTTTTTATTAGTTTAGTTTAGTTCTTAAGACCGAGGGTTCATTAATTTATTTTCAATAAAAATAATTCAAACTCAATACCAATAATTTGGTTATTGCTTTCAGCGAACGTTGCGAAAATGCAACACCGATCTTCTCGAAAAATGTGGACTTTACAAAATATATTATTTCGAATTTCTAAAATAAAGCTGGTACAAAATTTCGTGATGATAGGTAAACTGCATCTAGTAGCAGCCGAAAATTAGCAAAAATTTAACAATAATTAATAAAAGTCAACAATCGACTCGCAAATGAATAATCCTATTTCCAAATAAGTTAACAATTTTTTACGGGAGCGGATTAAACGTGAATTCAAGACTTATAACTTCAATAAATATGCTTGATGGAGTATTTTATCATGTTTGGTTGTGTAAATTCGGTGTTGTTCTTCCATTACGAATGTCTTATGAAGATTAATATGTGCTTACATTCAGATTAATCAATCCACTAACAAATATTAAATATTTAATCAGATCTATTTATGTTTAAAAAAAAGTGGAAATGGTTGATGTGAACACTACTAGATACCTCCAAATGACCGCAGCACAGATAAAAAAGTTTTTACTTTAAAAAAATAAGTTTTCTACACAAATTAATTAGTGAAATGAACAGAAATCTAACAAAAGCCTAAAGGTTGGTGACACACAGTTCTGAGTTATTTCCTACAATTAACAAAAAACGGAAACCGTATCATACATTTTAAAGTCATTAAAACTTTTCCCTTCGAGTTAATCCTGCAGATTTCCGTAGTGAAATACGAATCAACGAACATTTCGGGTATCTATATATGCAAAGAATGTAGGACTGAAAGAGATTGCGAGGGTAGAAACTTTACGTTGCCCACTACAAATCTGATAATCCTTAGTCCTCCCTCGAAAGTCCAATGCGAAATAGGGTATAGTCTCACAACATTTCGTACAATAATTTTTACATGGCTTCCTTGGAATACGTAGTTGAAATTAACTATATCAAATGAACAGAACTATTATAACATCACATCCGGATTGCATTTTAGAAAGTGTGGGTTGGTTAAAAACACATTTCTAGTAAGTTATCTCGAATGTCATGTGATGATGCCAGACTAACTATTATAGCCACTATGATGGGATAAGCCGAGCTCAAGTCCATTATGCAAATTTGAAGACAAAAGGGTCATTAGAGCCTATAAAATTTCTTATGGCCTACGACGTCCATTCAATTTGATACAAAAATCTTCTAAGCCTCTTCTTTCAGTTTAATAGCTTTGTAAATTTTCGGCACTCATTTTCTCTGACTGAAAATTAGCTATATTCAAATGCTTTTTTAATTGGTTGCCATTTTCGTCAATTCCCACCATATTTGACTAAATCGTTTATTCATTTACAGCGCAATTGAATAGTCGTTTCAGCAGGAATCATAATCACACATAAGCATATATGTTTGAGTCCAAAGATCATGCGGGTGGAAATGGAACTTGCTTCGAATAGTCAATTGCTCAAAATCCTAGAAAATTTTGATTGATTTCGATGTGGTTTACTCTTCCATTGAAAGGAACATGCATCCATGCAACAATAGAAATAATATGATTCAAGCTTGAATTGTTGAGCTGTTGTAGAATGTTTGAAATTTCCATTAGTGTGATTATGAATGAGCCAGAGTTGTATGTATTGTTTGTTTAGAATGCGGTAATACTAAGTCTGGAAAGTTTATTCGCTGTTATATTTAGGATTAGAATGAATAAATATCTTACAAGCAGAAAAGTTAAGGCTTTGGTGAAATTTAAAGCTTTAGTTCATAAATAGCTCAATATATAATACATATGTAAAAAATAGTGTTACCACAAGAAATGCTACGTTTCGTATCTACTTAGCACATATTTCTAGGTAAGCTAAAAATTAAGCAGAAATTCTTGCTATCTAAAGTAAAAAAATTTGCACTACAAAGAAAGAACTACAATATAAAAAGTTAAAATATGAAACTTGAAATTAAATTATGTTAAGTGGTAGCCAAGCCCATTTAATTAACGCACTTAAAGATTTTAAGGTTTCTATTAAAACTTCTTTTTTTTTTTTTTTTGGATGGAACTGATTTGGTCCCAAGCTACTCACTGGAGAATAGGCGAGGGTGCCATCCACTTACATGCCTTAGTCCTTTGAGTCGCGAGAAAGATAATGAATTACTGGAATTCCTATAGCTCTTAAAGTAAGATATATTTAATAGCAACCAACACCATCTAAAAGATATGTCACATAATGGCCTTTATGACTCTCACTTAGTCGTAACTATAATACTGGCAGATAAGAGGATTATAAACTACGTCCTCCGAACGAATGCCGATCAGCATACATGATATATGGAAAAGTTTTTCTCTAACATTTTAAATAGTGCACTCATTGTCTATCACAGCTTTCACGCGCACAGATTTAACCAAACTTTTACGTATACTGGCTCACCGCAAATTTTACTAGTCTTTTCAGGGTCTTAAACTAGAATGCAAAACCCTATTGAAATCACGACCTGTGTCCATCTGTATGTTACAGCAGTTTTTCTCCAAAACTATAGAAGCTACAGTCATCACACTTAGTTGAAAGATCAGAATAGATGATTTCTTGAAAGTTTAGGGAGAAAAAATGTTTCATAGGGTCTCAAGGGGGATCCCCCATATAAAGGATTGAGCCTTAAACAAATTGTTTTCATCATAGGCAGTCGAGTAGGATGTCATTTGAAAGGCCTTAATGAGATCTTTTCAAAACAGATCTTAAAATCACCTTTTCACAGGGGGGCAAGTGAAGGGACACCTTTGATGCGAACAACCTGAAAATAATCATAGGTATGGGCCTTTATGAGTACAACAAAAACAACTCAGTCAGAAGTCAAAGTTCGCTAAACCTTGTTAGTAATAGTATGATTAATCAATTTTACATTTTCTTGAATAAAATCTTGAGGCTACCCTTGAATTCAATGAAATTTAAGATCCAGATGGTTATTTGCAAGACTCATCAGCTGTGAAAATTTCAAATAATAGTGGTTTGAATTTTCCCATATTACAACAAAAACAATATGTTACATGACAATATGCGCTTCCAATCGACTTAGACACTATGGGCTTGCCAGGAGTTACATCAAAGTTTCAGAAAGGATATATATCATGCATATCTTTAAGAATTCATTCAACGCGCGAAATCAAATAAGAATATTGCGTAGAGTAAGTACTATTCAGGCTTTCCATTGCACCAGGCAACGCACTTTTGATTAGATCCTCACCAAATTTTAAGAAAAAATGAGCAACAAAACATCCTTAAGATTTCGTCTAGTCAATACCTACTGGTAAGATTGAAACGATATAGCAGCTGGTGAAAATGAAGTAACTATGGTTAAATGTCGCTGAAGGTTTTATTGAGTTTACTCATTATCGGTGTTTGCATATCGTAAATTAGGTCCAAAATCCTTCGTTCTATCTACCCAACTTGTTTAGCATTGAAAAATTATACATTCTTTCTTCATTTCACCAAGTTGATAGTTATAACTAAAGAGCTTAGAAATCAATTCAATTGTTATATGAATTAAGTAGAAATATAATAATTTAGGTAAATGGTGGTCCACCATAAACGCACAATGTTAATTGTAAATGAACAAAAAGTTTTTAGAAAATTATGCTAAAAATTGTCATTATAATAGAAGGATCTATGGCAATTATGTGTAAAACAAAATATTGCCCAAATGCTCGCCTCAACTACGGTGGCATATTTCTATCCGATGGCCCATATTTTCAATAACGCTAAGACACAATTGACGTTCAATGTCGTTAATGTGCTGAATTATTTCATCCTTTAGATCTTGAATTGTTTTTGACTTATTAACGTACACTTCTTCTTTTAAATATCCGCAGAGAAAGGAGTCCAACGGTGTCAAATCCCATAATCGTTGTGGCCAATTAACATCGCCACAACGTGAGATAATACGGTTATTGAATTTCTCGCGCACAAGAGCCATTATTTTGTTGGCTGGGTGACAAGTGGCACCATCCTGTTAGAACCAAATATTGTCCAGGTCCATAATCTCAATTTCTGGCCACAAGAAGTCCATTTTCATCTCGTAATAGCAAACACCATTCACGGTAACTGCTTGGCCGTCCTCATTTTTGAAGAAGCACGGCCCGATGAAGCCGCCAGCCTTTATACCGCACCAAATAGTCACGCTTTGTGGATGCATTGACTAGTGGATTCTCATTTGCCCAAATGCGGCAATTCTACTTATTAACGAATCCACTGAGGTGGAAGTGTGCCTCGTCGTGCTGAACAAAAAAATCACGAAGTGCAATTCTGTACCTCTCCATGGTTGAATCTGTCAAACACTGAAATAAAGAAATGTCAAATAAAATTGGGCGAAAACTTGACGTTAAGGTGTGACTCACAATTAACATCGTGCATTATGGTTGGACCACCCTTTATAATTAAATAATATATTTTAGCTATAGCACAACTACTTACCTCAACAATCCAGTAGATTTCCAAGTGAAAAATTTCAAACCAGATTTATCGTGGTTGGTTTTTAAGACAATCTGGATCTACTGCACCAAACTCGAAAAAAGGGCTCTGTAATCGAAAATCTTGATTTGCAAATCCTCGATTTCCGCATTAAACTTTGCAGCTAAAAACTAAACTTATAGGGACCTTAACAATGATTCCTTGCACAATATTTCGAAAAGCAGATGAAATTTCCCGCTGGCGACACTACCTAGAAAGGCAAATTTCTTGAAGACACTCTTATTTTAAAAACCAAAAAATTATTTGATTAGCCGCTACTTTGAAAGTGAAACATTGTTTACGAAAATTGTTCTGCTTTATAAACTATTTTAAATGTTTTCATGAAAATATACTCAACACTTCATCATCTACGGCGCAACAGCCTGAACTGGACCTATGCCGCCAGGATTAATCTCCTCTAATCATCACGGTTCTGCGACATCTTCCGCCAGTTGATCACTCCCAGAAAAGATCTGCTTTTAGCTTCTTTCGTGTCTCCAATTGAGCACTCAGTCTTTTGGCAGGCTGTTCAGATTGTTCTTTACCCTTTGTTCTTTTGGGTAGCCGGTTCTCTTGCGTTCTTTCTACATGGCCCATTTAATGCAATTTAAGTAACTTTGCACAAGCGAGTACAGGTTGATCGTCACAAAATTCATACAAATCATCATTGTAGCTTAGTCGCCACCTATTGCTTGTTGCACTTTGTTTACAAATACGTCGACTGCCTTTTCGGATTCGCTCGTCAGGGTCCATGTTTCACTTTCATATAACAGCACAAGTTTGACTAGGATTTATAAATACGAAGCTTATTTTATCTGTGAGCAACTCTGGACCTTAGAATGGGAAGTAAGGAGTAATAGGCTTTATTTAAGGCATTTATGTCGCGTCCAATCTCGTCCTTTTAGTGCCTCTTCTATTGAAGTAGGCTGCAAGGTAGATAAAGTTAATCCTACTTCCAAGGTTATAGCCGCCTCTGGTCAGGCTTTGTCAAGCTGAAGTTTTCTTCCTCGTTTTCGTCATGACTTTAGCTATCGTTTCATTAATATACAGGCCAATCTGATTAGCTTCAGATTCTAGGCTTAAAAATGCTCCTTTGGCATCTAAGATTGACCGTGCTATAATATCGACATCATCTGCATATGCTATCAATTGCATGGACTTAAACATTAGCCTCCAAAAAGTTTCAGTTGATGTTTTCTTGATGGCGTATTCCAGAGCAATATCATGACATATTGGAGTAAGTTCATCCCCTTGCTTTTAGCCTCATTCCATACTGAGGTGCATTAATCAAGCAGTTTTTCTAGGCAAACTGCTCTAGGGACCTTCACAAAAAGAATCAAGCAAAATGTTCTAGCGTTAACGGGTTGTGTGGAACAATTCAAAGTAGGAGCTTGAACCGACAATTTGTATTTATGTTTACACAAAATGCTGATGCATCATGTACTCAGACTAGATACTATAGATGGAACTAGAAAAGAAGATAATAGAACTCCAAAAAAAAATGGAATCGACTTAACTGTTATGCAGTTGCAGAATGATCGGTTTGCTTTACTTAGCTCGAAGGTTTTGGATTTGAACGGCCTTTTTATTACTTATCTGAAGCATCAAAGTTTTTGCAAAAGAAAGAACTTACGAGTACTTCAACCTGGCATAAACATGAAGGCTAATAATAAAAAGAGCATCCCTTGCGTTCTTATTCGTAACAAAATCAGTATAATTTTTTATATTTTTCACTTCTCTCCTAAATAATGGCTGAGCCGGAAGAAACCAAAAAAGACCCAACTAACCGAAGCTCCATTAGCTTTAATTTAGCGTAATCGAATGAAAGCCCTTCAGTTACGGCAAGTAAAACGTATCACCCATCCGTACGCGAAGACAGATGAAACACAGCAAATAACAATCGAATTTCAGGGCACCAAGTATATAGATAACGGTGGTGGTTTCCTCATTGAGTAACCAATTGTTAAAAAGTAGAAAGATGAAGTGAACGCAAACGCTGCTACTGCCGCTCCAGCAGATAATGGAGTAATTACTATCCCAGTTACATATGAACAGTGTTTGGATTGTAAAAACAACTTCATTGATTCCTATCTCATGGAAATTTTGAATACTCAGTTTGCGATGAGTGTCACGACCCGGACGACAAACATTCTCTCATACCCAAAATTGACAAAATTTTTGAGAAAAATAAAAATATTTGTTCAAAAATTTTGACTTAGAAAGAAGAGAACCACCACTAAAGTTCATCGCGCGCAAAAATTCTCACGATCATCGTTGTTGTGAAATGAAACGTTGTTTGCATCTCTATGTTGAAAAACGAGCACTTGAATTCTGAGGTAGCCAGGAGACAATTATTAAGCAACGCAAAGACCGGGAGGGAAAACGAGAAATAATATAAATTAAGAAAATCAATAAGAAAATGAAAAAGTTGTGAACGGACATGTGTAACGTCAGGACAAGAAGAAACGTATAATGAAGAATGTGATACCCACACACATGCTCGTACTTATGCTGAGTGTGAATTTGTCAAGACGTTTAAAAAAATGTAAATCGTATCAATATTCCTGAAACACCAACACATCATCGCCACTGCACCGGCTCAATTTCTAGACAACCAGGTATTTTTTTTCAATACTGTTCAAATGAAATTTTAACTTGTTCTCAAAAATATGCAATAGTTATGTTTACGCTATATAATTACAAATACAAAGGAAAAATAAACCGAGCATGAAAATGATTGAGATGATCCCGTTCCGGCAAGGACAGATGTGAGAGTTTTTTCTCGTTGACGAGGAGTGCTTTGGCTATTGGCGATAACGGGGAGTTCGTGGTTGATCTTGAACGACGACAGTTGGTGGGACCACGAAAAAGAAATTCGGAGGAGTGGAGAGTGGAAACAAAGTGAGCGCTCTTTGTGAATGGTTGTCCAAGTACAAGCGAAAAATAGAAATTTCCCTGGCTTCTCGCACCGCATATATGTAGGTATTTGTAGCGACATACAAATCAAAAGTCTATTTACAGCGTAGCCGTGTCTCACTATTAAATATGAATTCTCCACCGCGACTGCATAGGTTTCAAGGTTATGGATGTATTTTCTGCTCGACCTTGCAGGCAGTTGTCATCGCAGGAAGCACCTGACGACAAATTTTCCGCTTTTATTCGCCATTACCAGTTAAATTCAAGGTGAACAAATGGAAGTTTTCTCCTATTGAAAGGAAAGAATGAAATCAGCAAATATGAGTGATTCTTAAGCTTTACCTGAACCCTTATAGTCATTTCGCAAATGTAGTTTGAACGGGTTGATCCCTTTTCTAAATTTTGATATGTTTCAGTGAATATTAATTTAAACAGTTAAGAAATATCCATTTATACCTGGTAGACCCCATACACTATGCGATTGTGAAAATTCGAAGTGGGATTTTAACCGCGTAGCCAAGCCTGGTTATTTTTATGCAGTGATTTATCATTTTATTTTATGAACTGCAAATAGTCATAGTTAAATATATATGTTATTTTGTTTGAAACTATTATTTCGTTAGAATAATTCTGACCAGCTCCTTACTGAGATTAATGAAGATAGAAAAATTTGTCAATTATCAGGTAGATGCCTGAGTGAAAAGAAAAATTCGGGGCTTGAGGACTGCTACAGGTTCTGTACCGAAGGAATAATGCTTCTTTCCCCTGTTAAACTTGACTATAAAGTTTGGAATATGGAACATTTATGTCGCAATAACACAAATTTTCTTTTCCGCATATCAAACTTTGTAAGATACCATGTAGTGAATTAGGTAGATAAACGTCCGTAAGGGACTACAGTAATGATCTACTGCCTAGGCGGAAGAAGATGGTAGTATCCGCCGAGATTGGCCTTGTTTGAGGACCCGTGAATGCGCTGGCAGGCTAGCATTACGGTGTCGTGGGGCGGGTTCTTTTCCCCAGCACAAGGATCTGCTACAAAGGGTAGAATGCCGATCGACTTGTGTCGGGTCCGAGGTAACCTACTAAGCGTTGAAATCGCTTGTTCAAAGAACAAATTGGGCCTGGAAAAAACGGGCGGACTTGAAATACTTCATCATAGAAGTAGGTTTATGCGATGGAATCACATAACGCTATACCAAAAAAGGGCACGTGAGCGGGAGGCCACTCTATCCGGGCAAGAGCCCCTACTATGCATTAGAAGAGAAAAGCGTGCCCAATGGCTGGCTCATTTCAGTGGAGGGCCTGCCATCGTTGCGGATCCCATACCTGGTCAGGATTAATGAGAAGGATAGACCGAATCTTCAATCCAGTTCTCAAACATATTTTTGCTCGCTGTCGATGTGGCGATGACTGGAATCGATTTAGTACTAGAATTCTTCTGAAATCCAACATCTATGCATTAAAATATTGACTAAAGTGCAGCAGCTAGTGACGTTCAAATATCAAATTCCGTGGATGACCTCAGCTCCTCGAGAATGTAAAGGGCGTAAAACGTAGTCCTCAAAGAAAGCCATTGCATGGCGTTTGTACTATTGCTTGCGTTTTGAAGGTTTGGTGCTTGTCGACATGAGACGGTGTAGTCGCGTTGTATCCGGTAGTAAAAAGTATTTATTTCAAAGCGTCTTAATTTAAAATAAATCTGATACAACTTCCAAGAGATTATCTTCAAATGAAAACTATCGCCTCATCGAAATTTTGACGAATACTGTTCGATTTGGCAACCTCGTACGGTTTTTGGTGGCACAAAGACGATAAACAGCACAACAATCAGCGAAACGTTAAATGGGCCGTACCAACTAGCATTCAGTTTTCCTTATTTCAGCAATATTGACGTTACGAGTGTCGTAAAACTTTCTCCTACCTCAGAAATATGCTCCAGGGAATGCGATCACAAGTCAAACACAAACTTATTTCACGCAACAACGCCCGGATGCGGATATCTCGTAACAACTAATTCTGCAATAATTTCGAAAAGCCCCACGATATGAAATATGTTAGGTTTACGCACTGGAGCCCAAACAAGCCATCCTCGCGGCTCTGCTCACACACAAAAAGCTCAAAAAAACAATGTAGAGATACGCGCGTACATGCAATCAAAATATTGTCTACATCGTCTACGATACGATTTCACTTTGGTTGGACGTTTTCCGACTTTTCCACATACCGTACGAAAATCTAAAACATATTTTCAACCATGCAAAACACAGTGCTGTTAGCGACTATCTGACAGAGTAATTTTCTCTCGGGGGATTTCTTCGGCAAGTGTGAAAAATTTTCAATTGCAATTGTTTCCAATTCGACAAACAAAATACAAATATAAATGCACAAAAATAGATTGCCTGCGTCAACACTATTGACTGAATGTATTGCTGTATTTATTACTCGCTAACGAGACACGAATCGCATATCCTTTATTTCAACCCATTTCACATTCGATTTGGAATGCTGACTAAGAGTTGCTCTGATATCGCGGAAAGTCGAAACATGTTACAATAGCGTTAAATATGATGAAAAGCTTTCACTTTTCTAAGCTTCACCAAAACGAAGTCTCTTTTTATCCGGGTGGGGTCTGTTTTTCTTTTTTCCAGTTCCAATTTGCGCCTTGATCAACCCAACTACCTGTGTCGGTTCCTTGATTCCGAGTCCCCCGTTGTTGTTGGTCGTCACCTTGTGGGACCCTTGCGACGGCAGTTGACGGGCCTTCTAACCACTGCACACTTGAGTTTGTATTTAATGATTAATTCTCTGCTGTTTGATTTGAGGTTCAACTCGCTGTTGTATTTGTTGTTGGGGTGGATGGAGGCTACAATGTTTTCTGCTGCATCCCCGTCTGATGTACTGGCTGTCGGACATTCGTTTGAAATGTTGTTTGTTGGATGTGCTTGTGTGTTATCTTTAATGGCAGTTGTTAACCCAGTTTCATTTGTGTCTATTACCTTAGTCAAAATTGTTCCATTTCAATTTGTTAAAGCCCATACATACATGATTAATATTCGGGTAT
This sequence comes from Odontomyia ornata, assembly GCA_963969285.1. Classification (NCBI taxonomy): domain Eukaryota; kingdom Metazoa; phylum Arthropoda; class Insecta; order Diptera; family Stratiomyidae; genus Odontomyia; species Odontomyia ornata. The sequence continues at coordinate 285,822,450 of OZ017739.1, read as the reverse complement.
CAATAATTCCAAAGACTTTCTACACATTTTAAGTTTAATTAAACAGGCAGCCAATCGCATGGTTAGTTATTTGCCGGGACGACTTTCGAGGAAGGGATATACTACAAAACCGCTGCGTATGTTGATTTGTATTTGATTTAAGCGGATTGATAAAGTGGTTTGCGGGTTTCATTTGTTTTAATTTTATCTGTTATAATTTATCCAAAAATTAATGCCACGGAAAATTTATTTCAGCAACGGCCCGACCACCTTCGCATAATCGGAACATTTAAGGGATAACAGACTTGAATTTAAGGGAGAAAAATATCAGCAGAAACTGTTTTTCTACTTTTATGAATTATTTTTTTAGAATAACGTGAAACAAGGTCTCTAAAAATTAAATCAATCTACACCGTGAAATTTTAGCGTACGATCCATATTACTAGATGCTATATAAGTCGCATTTTTTTGGTACCGCCATCTATAAATGATAATGTGTAGGAAAGTTCATTGGAAACGAAGTTATTGCATCTAAAGTGACAGTATGTTTGTGTCATCGGTACAAAAATAAGTTTCAAACAAAGAGCTAATATCAAATTTTGTTTTAAAATCGGTGAAACGTTTGCCGAAGCATTTGAATGGATAAAAAAAGTTTATTGCGATGATCGTCTATCTCGTGCCAGAGGTCATGAGTGGTTCACATGGTTCAGAGATGGTCGTGAGGACATAAATGACGATGAACACACGGACCGCCCAAAATAAGTGAACACCGAAAACTCCATCGAAATTGTGCGTGAATTTATCAATAATGAACCGAATTCATCATTGAAATTCATGGAATCGGAGTTGATTACCTCCAAAGTATCGATTTATTGTATTTTAACCGATCATTTGGGCTTACAAAAGGCCTGTGCACGTTTTGTTCCGCACAAGTTAACTGATGTCCAAAAATTCCTCAGAATTCAACCTTCGAAAGATATCATTAAAGAGGCGAGATAAGATGAGAATTTCCTTTACAACATTGCAACAGGTGATGAAATGAGGTGTTTCCAATATGAATCCGAAACCAAGCGTCAAAGACGAGCCACCACCCAAAAAATCGTGTTTTTACCATTCCAAGGAAATCGTCCAATGGGCCAAGTCGTCAATGCAATTTTCTATCTTCACATTTTGAAGCGTTTGTTGCATCGAATTTGGTCTGGATACCGCGAAGGTGGAAGCTGACGCTTATTGTGACTGATTTTTTGACTAGGAATTGCATTTTAACCATCACTCACTCACCGTATTTGCCTGATGTGGCTCTCTGTGACTTCTATCTGTTCGGAAAATTGCATTTGGCCATGAAAAGAAACCGCTTTGCGTCCGTAGAGGGCATCCAAAAGGCTTATACCGACATCCTGAAGTACATTCCGGTCAATGACCTGAAACACTCTTTCAAAAAGCTTTTGGATCGCGCAAAACAGTGTATCGAGGCCGGAGGAGACTATTTTGAGTAAGTAAACTCGAATTTATCAGAATAAACCTCCTGGCGTTTCTATTTTAGCTCAGTCTCGTTTATTTTGGAAAACACCTTCTACAACTACACTGTAAGTTACGATGAAGAAATGGATGGTGATAACGGGGACGAACAACAGAGAATTTTTGCAAGAGCAGCGAGACAACGCGCTTATTGTAAACAACGAATACATTTGTAGCACATCTCTCTACATACAATCTACTATTCGCATCGTCATTTAGAACAGGATCCATCAGACCTAAACGTAACCAGTGCCTTACAACAAGAATCTGAATTGCCACTTAATTTTCCTTAATTATCCAACGATTTGTATTGCTTACTATTATTTTTGTCAATGGGAACACCCTTTGCTATAATTGTTTTTAAGCACTCTTACCCCCACCAATCCCGAGTGCGCGTCGAAGGAGTGGGTAAGTGCCTTATTTTTTCTTTGCTTTTATAATAAATAGAAAAAATATTCATCGAATTTTTGTAAAATTTTTCAATGATCTTATAAATTAAAAGTATTTATTGAATTTTAAAAGAGATTTTTCGATTACCTCATAAATTAAAAACATATACTGAATTACAAAAACAAAAAATTTTTAATTTGCGGTTATATTGTAAATTGAAAATATTTATTGAATTTTGAACATTTTTAAGATTTTTTTTCAAGAAATATTATCATGCTATAGTCAATTTTTTGGTCTTTATAAAAACAATTTTACAAAGTCATGCTAGTTTCGCGACTTGTTTCTCCTTCCGTCCGCCTGTCCGTTCGTCACAGCAAGTTCCCTCAGAAACTATAGACTCTAGAAAGCTCAAGCTTTGTGAAAAGGTCACAAGTTGTGGTTTCTCAAAAATTTAGGTCTTACCAACTATTTCAAAAATTTTCGAGGGGATTCCCCCTTATAACAAAATGGACCTTTTTAGGGTTTTGTACTAAAATACAAAACCCTATTTCAATCACGACCTGTGTCCGTCTGTGCGTCTGTCCGTCCGTCTGTATGTCACAACACTTTTTCTCCGAAACGATAGAGACTACAGCCACGAAACTTTGTAGAAAGGTCAGAAGTGGTGACCTCTTGGAAGATCAAGGGTGGAAAAAATTTTCAAAGGGGTTAAAGGGGGGTCTCCCCATATAGGGAGGTGACCACTCAAAAAAAAATGTTCACCATTGGTACTCGAGTAGCGTGTCATTGGAAAGGTCTTAATGAGATCTTTTCAAAACAAGTCTTAAAATTGCCTTATGAGTACCGAGAGGGGCAGAGGAAGAGGAAATGTACGAACTTTTCGCTTACCCCCCTCGCGATTGGACACCTTCCATTCGAAAAATCTGAAAAAAAATCATGAATGTAGGCCTTTATGTGTGAAACAACAACAAACACATGGGAGGTCAAAATTCACTCAACTTTGTTAGTAATTGTATGATTTATCGATTTATATTTTCTTTAATAAAATCTAAACGGTACCTTTAAACTCAATAAAATTTGGCAAAGAGATGACTATTTATAAGGTTAATCTTCTCTGAAAGTTTCATGATGATCGAATAGTATTTACCGAAGTTATAGCGATTTGAATTTTCCTGTATTACTATGGAGCAATATGCCCTGTATTACTATGGAAACATATGGCTATGGAGCCATATGCGCTTTTTACCGACTAAGACACTACAGCTGTGCTAGGATTTGCATGAAAATTTCAGGAATGGTGGGTATCATGAAGATGAGTACATACAATTGAAATAAGTCGAAGAGGCAGGAGAGAGCTCCTTGCAAAAGGGCTTTGTAACCATTCTAGGATTTGAAAAAATAGGCCATGAATCGATGATTACAGTACAGAGGAGTGGCCCCTGAAAAAAAATTTCATGAAAGGTAGCCGATATGAGTATCAACTGAAAGTTCTCTATGAGAGCTTTTCAAAGCAGTTCTTGAACTGACAGTTTTTGCTTCAGTGGGGGCACAGGGGGGAAATAGATGAAAAATTGTTTCCTCCCTTGCGAATGGACACCCGTGATCTAAAAAATCTGAAAAAATTATCAAGGGAGATATTTGTGGGTATAACTATAACAAATACCTAAGAAGTCAAAATTCTTTCAACTTTGTTAAAAATAGTATGGTCCTCGAATTTTACATTTTCTCCAACAAAATCGTCTTTGGCATGTTTCTTGATTTTATTCGTTGCTGGTTACTGCATTTTGCAAGTTGAGTACAAAACCCTTCTGACATGAGCATAGGTCTGTGTACCCAACTTGTTTTAAATTAAAGATATTCGAGTGATTTATCTAATGAAAGGTCATTTAGAATCTGAACTTAAAAAGTTATAATGTGGACCAGAGCGTACAGGGGGAGGCGTAATGTACCATAATTTTGTGTACCCCCACCCCTCGCGATTGGACACCTTTGAGCTGAAAAATCTGAAAATAAACCACAGAGGTAGGTCTTCATTGCAAGGGCAACAAATACCTCAGAAATCGAAATTCAGTCAACGTTATTAATAATTGTATCATTTGTAGATTTTACACATTCACCTATAACATCAAAGCGGTACCTTTAAACTTCATGAAATTCAGCAAGCATATAGATGAATAAAGATTTTTTATGAAAATCGAATCATAATCAAGTTAGTTATAGCCATTTCAATTGTATGGTATTAAAGCAACAATAAAACGTGTTGATGGGTAATACATATTTGAAATTGACCCAGGCATTTTTAATTTCTTTCAATTTTCATAAAAATTTAAGAAATAGTGTTTAATTTGGATGTCTCCAATCGGCCGAGCATTCAGAAAAATAATTTAAGCTGGAACAAAATGGCGGCTGCAACGTGCTTATGAAGAAAACTCTGCATCTTTTACATAATTTTGAACGATTGCTTACCTAAGTATTGGATGAATTATTCAAGTCACCGATTCACGCCATTAGAAAACTTGTTTCAAACCGTAGAGTGGTTTCAAAGGGCTTCTGGTAAAAAGCACTCTCCTATTTACTCTACTAGTTTTAATTTGAGTATGTATTGCGGCTTAACTCTTAAAATGGAAGAATTTATATTTTTTCTTGTCACTTCATCTGAAACAGATGTGATATATTTTCATTAAATGCCTTGTCAGTGCTAGTATCTATTGAATACATTTATATAAAACAGTTACATGATATAAATTAAGTAAAAACTATTGGATGCATACATTTTATTTTGATTATTAGATTTCATTATTTTTTCAGGCCAAGCATTTTAAGTTTTGGCAATACAAATTTAAGAGGACATGATTGGGTGAGGAACTGCTTTTAAAAAATGAAAACAAAATGAAAAGGGGTAATTTATGAATTATTATTGCTGAGAATTAAAAAAAGTGAATTAAAATGCCTGGATAAAAGAAGGTTAAAATTCAGTTTTTCTGTTTAGCACCCCCAATAGGTATGTAACCTGCCAGGTTGGCTGGCCCCTCTACTTATGAGCTAGCCATGGGTTGAGCTCTCCCCCTTTTTCCTTTGTTATAGGGGCTCCCGCAGGGTGCCTTCCACACCCAATATGGGCCAAGGCATCAGATTTTGGATTTTGATCCGGTTAGGAGAGGTGCGGAGGCACCGCTACCACCTTGGATGCCCCACTATAATTTCCGTTATCAGCAAGGACGAAATTGCCTTACGTCTCCGCGACGTTAACCGGTTATTCTTCGTCGTGTTTTTCTTTGTGATCCCTGTCGGTACGTGCTTTCCACCAGCCAATCGGTTTAGCTTCAACACTGGTCACCCCAAGAAATCGTAAGTGCGAAAAATATTTTGTTGCGGGTCCTTGTGCTGGGGGAAAAGAAGCCACGCCGCGAAACCGCAAAGTTAGCTTGCCAGCGCACTACTTTAAACTAGTTGGGTAAACAGACCTACGCTCATGTCAGAAGGGTTTTGTATTCAATTTTCAAAATGCAGTCAATAGATTGAATAAAGTCAAGAAGCATGTCAATGACGATTTTATTGGAGAAACTATGATTTTCGAAGATCATACTATTATTAACAAAGTTGAACGAATTTCGACTTCTGAGGTTTTTGTTATTGTTATACTCATAAATATCTCCCTAGATGATTATCTCAGATGTCCATTCACGAGGGAGGAAACACATTTTTCATGTATTTCCCCCCTGTGCCCCACTGAAGCAAAAACTGACACTTTAAGAACTGTTTTGAAAAGCTCCCATGAAAACTTTCATTTCATACTCATATCGGCTACGTTTGATGAATTTTTCAGGGGCCACTCTCCTGTACTGTTATCATCGATTAATGGCCAATATTTTCGAATCCTAGAATGGTTACAAAGCCCATTTGCTAGGAGCTCTCTCCCGCCTCCTTAACTTGTTTCACTTATGAGTATTAAATGTAGGTACTCATCTTCAGTCATTCATTAAATTGAATTAAGTGTTCAAAGCATGCACCTTAAACGTTGAAGTTGGGAAAAAATAACTCAAAATTATTCAATCTCCGCATTTAAAACAGCTACTATTTTGTTTTACGATTACTGACACCACTAGCAGAACCAATTCTCAAAGATATTCATGACACCTATCATTCCTGAAATTTTGATGCAAATCCTAGCAAAACTGTAGTGTCTGAGTCGGTAAAAAGCGCATGTTGTTCCATAGCCATATGTTGCCATAGTAATATATGCAGCGCATATTGTTACATAGTAATACAGGAAAATTCAAACCGCTATAACTTCGCTCGATATGATTAAATCTTTATGAAACTTGCAGGGTTAATCAATCTTATAAATAGTCACCTGTGTACTGAATTTCATTGAATTTAAGGGTACCATTAAGATTTTATTCAAGAAAACATAAAATCGATAAATCATACTATTACTAACAAAGTTGAGTGAATTGCGACTTCGCACGTATTTGTTGTTGTTGTACTCATCAAGGCCTACATTCTTGATTATTTTCAGATTTTTTGGATCACAGGTGTCCAATCGCGAGGGGGGGGACACACATTTTTCGTGTATTTCCCCTCCCTGTGCGCCCTTCGAAGCGAATTTTGCCAAACTAAGACCTGTTTTGAAAAGTTCTCATCAAGAACTTTCATTTGATACCCATATCGGCTACCTTCAATGAAATTTGTTTTTCGGGGGGTCACTCCCCTACATGGGGAGACCCCCCTTAAATACCTTATAAAATTTTTTGTAGTCGAAATTAGAAGAGAGCAGCACTTTACGTCTACATACAAAATTTGATGCTTCTAGCTTAAGTAGTTTCCGAGAAAAACTGCTGTGACACACGGACGGACGGACGGACAGACAGACAGACGGACAGACAGGACGCGATTTTAGAAGGGTTTTGTAAAATTATTTTACAAAACCCTAAAAACGTAGCAAAGAGCCAGACATGTTGTCAGGAACACGATATTAATAAAATGGTGAAATGCAAACTTCTCGCCCAGTAGTCAGATGTGATTTTAAGTAATTCTGCTTATTCCTAATTAACAATTAACATTAAACTTGACACACCAAGCTTCTTCCAAGAACAAGTTCCAGAGGAAAAGCCGTCCGTTGCCTATGACACATTTAGTTGAGCTCTGAACACAATTTAAAATAATGAAAACTATTGAATTAAACTCCAGTATTTTGATGTTAGCTTCATTGCGTTCAAAACTCTAAGCTTGAAAAATTAAAGTCACACAATGTAAATCTTTCAAATAACAATTAAAGTGTTACATAAAAATACTTGAGTTCATATAACGAAAATCTAATAGTATTTACTGATTCACATCGCATTGGGTGCCCCTTTTTCAATTTGATAGTTCCTTCAGCATCAATTTGCAGATCCTTCTTAATTCAGGCCAATTTTTCTTCCCCTGCGCTTATATTTTCAAAATCTGGAATGATCAAAATCTTCCTCGTTTTCACTTTGACCTTAATTACTGCCAAGCTTTTCAGTATTCGCTTGCTTACCCGTAGCAATATGGATTGCCGAAAATAGAGCTAAATACGGCAAAAATTGTACTCTTATAACTTTATCGTCAACCGCTCCATGAAATGGAAATAATTTGTTGGAATAAGACCAACGGATTCTCTCATTCAACATTACCGATTGCAGTTGTAACTACGGGGAAATGACGTTTCCGACAATTCTTGTTCTTAGGGCATAATAAAAAAAAATTTAACCAAGACCTACTAGTTTCGCGACCTGTCTGCTCATCTGTCCGTCCGTCGGTCCGTACGTCACAGCAAAGTTTCCCAGAATTTAAAGTAGCTAGAAAATTTAAACCTTGTGATAAAGTCCGAAGTGGCAGTCTCTCAAATGTTTAGGTTTTATCAAACTTTTTACGAGGGGCATTTCATAAATATTGCACAGGTTGGTACCACTGCGAGATAGTTAGCGCTGCCACAATGAGCAACTCACCAGTTGTAGTTCAAAACTTGAGGAAGAAGTGTGTTATTTTCTTTTATTTACTGCATTTTTCAGTTACGTGCCTTTTAAATGCAGCCTGCACATGTCTCGGGTACTGTGACTATTGAAGACCAACGGGCATACATTAAGATTGAAACTTTACATCGAAAAAACCTGACAGAAATCCACAGTGCTTTAAGTGAGGTTTGTAGTGAGCCAACAGTGGAACGTAGTACAGTTTTTCGTTGGTCCAAACGTTCTCGTGGTGGTCGTGTTAGCATAAACGATGATCAAGACCGAAAAGATCAACCAATGAACGAAGTGTAATACTTGTTGCTGATGCTCTCGAACAAGATTGTCGTGCGACTTGTGAGGAACTTTCTGCAGTTACAGGTATTCCACCAACATCAGTTTACCGAATTCTGACAAATAATTTACAAGAAAGAAAAATTTCGGCGCGAGAGGTTCACAAAACTTGACTGGTGAACAGAAGCAAAAGTGCCTGGACATTGCTACCATGCTGAAACAAAGATTCAGAATTGAAGGTCAAACATTCTTGAATCGAATTGTTGCGATTAATGAGACTTAGGTTAAAGACTTTGAGCCGGAGTTGAAATCACAGTCCAATGAGTGGAAAGGTCCATCTTCCCACGGCTAAAAAAATGTCGACGAACACAATCAAAAATCAAACAAATGATGATCTTTGCATACGGTATCCAAGGGATCATCATGACGGACAGGGTTCCGGATAGAAAAAGTGTCACAGCAGTTTACTATTGTGATTGCCTGCAGAATCTGCGTAGAAAAATGCACAAGAACCGACCTCAGCTGCTCAACGCTAGACCACACATTCTCCATGAAAATGCTCGTCCGCACATTGGACATGTCGTAACCAAAAAGCTACGAGAATACGGTTGGGAGGTATTGCCTTATCCTCTCTACAGCCCGGACATGAGTCCATCAGACTTCGACCTATTCCCAAAGTTGAAACAACCTATGCGTGGACGTCGTTTTCCATCTCTAGAAGAGCTTTTTACCGCCGTTACCCAAGCCATCCGGCAGATGAACAAAGGTGGTATCCTCGATGGTATAGTAAGGCTTCCGACTCGTTGGGACTCAGTCATTGAGAAGCAGGGAGACTATATTGAAGGAATATAGAATTATATTTCTGTAAAAATAAAAAATGAAAGTAAAAAAAACTGTTGTGCATTATTTATGAAATATCCCTCCTAAATTTTTTAAGGAGGGTCCCCCCTCATTCTAAAGTGACCCTAAAACTTTTTTTTTCTATCAAATGTATGTATCAAATGAAGGACTTGGTTAGAACTTGCAGAAATTGAAATAAAAAGTCATTTTATGTATCAGGGGGAGTAGGGAAAGGCAAAACGTACAAATGTGTAGGGAGAGGCAAAATATGTTCCCCCTCGTGATTGCACAGTTTTGAGTCAAAAAATCTCGGAGGTAGGATTTTACAAGCACACGGGCAAAAAATACCTCAGAAATCAAAATTCACTCAATCCTGTTAATAATATTAGGAGTTGTTAATTTTACGTTTTCTAACAAAAAGTCAAAACGGTAAACTTAAAGTTCTCATGCTTACGAAATTTCATAGAAATTTTATCATAAGGCCTTCACGATACCGATATTAAGGCAATTATCGGTATCGTATAAAAGAATATTTTTTAATATCGTATCGATATCGGGGATGTTTTTTTGTAAATTCATCGTATCAGTATCGATTTTGGGTCGATATCGATACGATAACCGATAAAATGACGATATTTCAAGAGGTAAAGAATCTATATATGAAATAGCAAAAGCAAAACAGATAAATCACTTTTTAGGTTTTTGATTAGTAGTATTTATAAAAACCTACTAGTTTCACGACATGTTTGTCCGTCCGTCTGGATGTCCGTCAAGCTGTCCGTGCGTCACAGCAAGTTTTCTCAAAAACTACATAAGCCACAATCTTGTAATTTTGTGAACAGTTCAGAAGACATAACCTCTCCAAAGTTTAGTTATAAAAAACATTTTATAAGGTTTTTAAGGGTAGGTCCCCCATCCATAGGGGTGACCCTTAACACTTTTTTTTCGTAAAATATCTTCGATATGGGTATCAAAAGAAAGGGCTGTGTAAGAATCAGATTCAAACCACCAGTGCTTTCGACTAAAATAGAAATCGACTTTATAAACCCTAAAAGAGAAACTGTGTTATATTTGTATCGGACTTAATATATTTTTTTTTAATTCTTAGCGTCGATATAGATATTTTCGATAATATCGGGACGTATTTATCGGCGATACGATAATATCGAAAATACGTGAATGAATTGTTTCGTACCGTTATTGGTTTTGTTACACTGAACATTGTATCGTATACTGTATCAAAAACTGATACGATACGGTACAATATCGATATTTTTATCGATTATCGCGAAGGCCTATAATCAAGTGAGTGAGAGCTATTTCAATTGTATAAAATTGCAAAAACAATAACACGTGTTGATGGTTGATACTCGTACATATTTCAAATAGACCTACGCAATTTTATTTTCTTCCAATTTTCAAGTAAATTAGGAATAGTGTTTGCTTTGAATGTGATCAATTGACTGAACATTCAGAAAATTATTTGAGCTGGAATAAAATGGCGGCTGCTCTGTGTTCGTGAAAGAAACCCTGCCCCTTTTTGATAAATTTGAACGATTTCTTATAGAGGTACTATGTACATAGTATGAATAATTCAAGTCATTCCTTCATGCCATCAGCAAACTTGGATGGATGTTTATAAAACCCATCTGGTAGGAGCAGGATTAATAGCTAAATCAAACATTGGTTAAGCTAATATTGGATGTCAATCGCTCATGAACTAGCCCCTTTAAAATTTTCTAGCAAAGTCACGATCGATATGGCAACTTTTAAAGTGGATTTTACCCACAGCGTGGATAACATTATTTGCATATTAGTGATGGCAAACTATCAATAGCGCTTAATAGTTTTCAATAAACTATCGATAGTTTCGATAGTTGGTAAATAGCTCCAAAGAAAATTACTGGAATTGAATTATATATTTCCATGATAATATCAGAATTTATTTGATTGATTTATTTAACGTATAATATTTATAATAATATAATTTAATTTATTGATTGAATTGTTTTTTTTTTTTACTTTGTTGCATCCAGTAATCATTTTTTTTATTCAAAAAATAAGCATATTTACATATTTAGGGTGAATACGGTTGCGATGATCAGTCACGATTTGCCCTGTCATACTGAAAATTTGATCCAAATCAACAGACATAGCTGGTACTGATAAAAACTTAACAGCACATTCAGGAAGTGGTTATAAATCCTCCATTGAAAGCTGAAATGCATGAGAGAAATAAAATTTTATTGTGAACCTAAAGAGGATAGCATACTATCGAAAAGTGCAATGGATCTGTGTCTTGGAGTGCAAGCATTCTCTCAAGATACTGCTGTTTGATTATGATCACATCTACAGTGCTCCTTTTTGTTTTGTTTACCAGTCTCTGCTCAAGGAAATTCAACAGTGGATCCTTCAGTGAAAAAAATTTTAGAGCTCTCGGTATCATAATTTTTAGTAGGATTATCTATGTTTTTCAATTTTCATAGCATTTCATTTTCCAAGAGTTTTGAAGCCCCATCTGTGCGAGTTGACGTTCTGAACCCTTTTTTCTTAAAGTGAGGATCTAATATCGTTGCGGCTCTCGGAGTTGATCGACATTCATACGTAAACAGCCTACTTTTTATTCCTTGTATAAGCTTGCCACAAAGGAGTTTTCCTAAGTTGTTTCCAAATGTTTTTCCAAGTTCGCTAGCTTATCGTAGAGCCCAAAATTCATAGGAATTATAAGGGAAATTGTAACTTAATTTACCCGATAGTTTTTCAGAAATTTTTATCAAAATGTGAATGTAGTTTTTCTAGATCTTTCAAGACAATGATTTCGTCTGCAGTGAGTGGTGTGGGAGAAATTGGTTTTGTCAACAATGTCTTGAATATAGCATCATTAGTTTCCAGTATCCTTTTGATCATCAAGTAGGTGCTATTCTATTGGGTGCAAGCCTCCTGTATAAGAGTTAAAGCTTTTCTTATACTTTGCATTTGCTCATTTTTAGAGTTTTGTAAAATAATTTTACAAAGCCCTACTAGTTTCGGGACCACTCTGTCCGTCCGTCCGTGTGTCACAGTACTTTTTCTCGCAAACTGCTTAAGCTAGAAACATCAAATTTTGTTTACAGGTGTAAAGTGGTGCTCTCTTCAAAGTTCAACTACAAAAAATTTTATAAGGTATTTAAGGGAGGGTCTCCCCATATAGGGGAGTGGCCGATATGGATATCCAATGAAAGATATTGACGAGAAATTTTCAAAACAGGTATTAATTTGATACTTTTTGCTTCGAGGGATGCGCAGGTAGCGGAAATACACGAAAAATTTGTGTCCCCCCCTCGCGATTGGACACCTGTGATCCGAAAAATCTGAAAAAAATTATGGTGGTAGGTGTTTGTAAGTACAACAACAACAAATACCTTAGAAGTCAAAATTCGCTGAACTTTGTTAACAATAGTATGCTATTCGAATTTCACATTTTCCCCAATAAAATCGCATCGGTACCCTTAAATTGAACGAAATTTGATATTTACGTAGTCCTACTAAGGTTTCTTAAACTTTGTAAGTTTGATGAGAATCGAATGTTACTCACGGAAGTTATAGCGGTTTGAAATTTCTCCAATTACAACAACAATAACACATGATTTTGGTATTTTACAGACTTTCCATCACTGCAGTTTTGACTTGCTCTTCTTGAAATTTTCCAATCAGGTCAATAACATTAATTTTTTTGAGAGTTCATGATTTGAGAGATTTTTGTCGGCTTGCAATAGAATGGCGACCGTTGAAAGTAGAAAAACTATGGATTTTTCTTTGGACGTGCTCATCTCTTTGACATATTTCTTGACGTTATTCATTGCTGGTGACTGCATTTCTGAGAAGTTGGGTACAAAACCCTTCTGACATGAGCGTAGGTCTGTTTACTCAACTTGTTAAACTTTTCCATCGAAACTGTGCTACTTGGCAAACTGTTTATCTGAAGATTTATTTTTTTAAATTTCATACTTTCGAGAAGTTTCGTTGAGAAGACATTGATGAGGAGTGATTCTCAGATTCAACTTATGATTGAGATTACATATTGGATGCTTCTGTTGCTACGAAATTGACAAATTTGTTCAAACTTTAGAACAAACGCTATTGCAATCATTTACGTACAAATTACGGATTTCGTTTTTTCGGAAATGAACTTCTCCATTTTGAGGCTCGTATTAACAGGAAGCTGTAGCTTGATGTAAGCGACCCTACTGAATATTGTCAAACTTGAAAGTTGACAAAACTAGCGTTTAATTCATGGGTTGGAGTGACGATAAAGGCTTCAACGAATACGAGTCGCTGCGACAAAAATTAAGTGCAGTTAGGTTTTTTATCGTCTAGCGAACAATTTAAACTCAAATATGGGGCGAAAGATCATCTCTAAAGTAATTGAATTGGTTATTTCGAAAAGGGTACAAGGCACACATTTTGTCAAAACTTAGTTAAGTACGTGGAAGAGTTTGTTTATGTTCCCTCCAAGTTGTCACCAAAAATGGCACTAGTTCACAGTTTCATTACAGTAATATAGGTCCTGTCACTCACACATTTATTTTGAAAGAGGCATAAGTTTGCGATTTGGACTTGGACTTGAGCCTTTTTCAAAATTTTCGATTTAATTTACATTGTGATTAATGTTTCAATAATGCACATTTAAATCAGAATTGATAATTGTTGGTGGTGGCAATGATTGCAACCAGATAAGGTAGTTCTCGCGGGAGATTCAAACAAGAATTTATAGGCAGACTAAGTTCAAAAATTTTTGCAATATTTTCGCCTGTAAATTCCAATTTAAATCGCCCACGGGAACTACCTCATCTGCTTCGATCAACAGTTGCCAAATCTGTTTTGAATGTGAACTATCGAAAGTTTAATTAAAATTTTAACTACTCGTTTTTTAGAGGTGGCCTTGCGCCCCATTACAGGGCATAAATTGTCTGCTAGAAGATAAGGGATCGTATTGCACTCAATTTTTGTTACTCCGAGGCGTATTCGTCGTCACCTATAAGATCACTCCAATCAAGTCATCTTTAATAATTTGAAGACTGAAGTAGTGCTCTTTCTTGAATTTCCAAGAGTTTATACTTACGTCTTCGCATTTGATTTAAACTTGTATCCCGGTCAATATAATCAACCACTTTCACTTCACTCACAACACAAAACAAGCATAAAAGAAACTAAAATCGTTGGTTCTTAGAGAAAAGGTGTTTTCTAATAAAATATAAAAATTGTTGGAACATTTCAACACGACAGAACAAGGTCATGATCGTGATTCTACTTCAACAAATAAATTTTGTTAGTTTGCATTTTTAACCCTTAATAGGAAATAAAAGTTTTCATGCAAAGCGAAACTTCCTCTAAAATGTTTTTTCAATGAAGACAAAATTTTGATTTTTAATGATATGAGTGCCCATACAAAAAATAATTAGCCTGCACTTTTCTCAACTACTGCGTGTTTTGCGGTTTCAATAGTCTTATTCCAGCTTTATCGCGTTTTCAAAAAGCTTTCAGGCTCTAACAAGTAATTAGCCAACTTCATTAAATCAATACTAAGCATGAAAAATGAGCATATAAATCACTCAAAATCTCAACAGCAAGAGAATATTGTTTATTATTTATGACTAAATAAATTATAAACGTAATAATAGAGTGTAATATTTTACGATGACAATGGTGTGTTACGTGTTAAGTCGAACAGTAGAAAACGAAAGCAAAACTTATGAACGCGGTAATGTAACATAAACAAGCATAAACATTTTAGGGTTTTGTACCAAAATACAAAACCCTACTCGTAATGAAATCACGACCTGTGTCCGTTTATCCGTCTGTCCGTTCGTCCGTCCGTCTGTTTGTCACAGCACTTTTTCTCCGAAACTATAGAAGCTACAGCAATGAAACTTTGTGGAAAGGTCAGAAGTGGTGACTTCTTGAATGTTTTGGGGTGGAAATTTTTTCAAAGGGGTTTAAGGGGGGTTTCCCCATATAGAGAGGTAACCCTTTTTACCATTGGTAGTCGAAAAGGGTGTCATTGGAAAGGTCTCAATGAGATCTTTTCAAAACAAGTCTACAGATCGCCTAATAAGTACCGTGAGGGCACGGGAAGGGGAAATGTTTGAACTTTTCGCGTACCCCCCCCCCTCGTGATTGGACACCTACCATCCGAAAAATCTCAAAAAATCATGAATACAGGCCTCTATGAGTACGACAACAACAAATACGTGAGAATAAAAATTTAATCAACTTTTTTAGTAATAGTATGATTTATCGATTTTATGTTTTCTTGAATAAAATCTTAACGGTACCCGTAAACTCAATTAGTACACAGATGGTTATTTATAAGATTGATCTGTCCTGAAAGTTTCACAAAGATCGAATGGTTTTTAACGAAGTCAGAGCGACTTAAATTTTTCTGTATTATGAATATCTTTGAGAATTGGTTCCGCTAGTGGTATCAGTAATCGTAAAATAAAATAGCGGCTGCTTTAAATGCGACGATTGAACAATTTTGAGTTATTTTTCGCCAACTTCAACGTTTAAGGTGCATGCTTTGAACACTTGATTAAATTTAATGAATGAGTGAAGATGAGTACTTACAATTTATACTCATAAAATAAAGTCGAGGAGGCAAGAGAGAGCTCCTAGCAAAAGGCTTTGTAACCATTCTAGTATTCGAAAAAAGAGGCCATGATTCGCTGATTGCAGTACAGGAGAGTGGCCCCTGAAAAAAAATTTGATCAAAGGTAGCCAATATGAGTATCAAATGAAAGCTCTTTATGAGAACTTTTCAAAGCGGTTCTTAAACTGACAGTTTATGCTTCTGTGGGGGCACAGTGGAGGAACTTCATGAAAAATGTGTTTCTTCCCTCGCGAATGGGCACCTGAGATCTATAAAATCTGAAAAAACTATCAAGGGAGATATTTATGAGTATAACAATAACAAGAACCTCAGAAGTCAAAATTCGTTCAACTCTGTTGATAGTAGTATGATCTTTGAATTTCATATTTTCCCAGATAAAATCATCTTTGACATGTTTCTTGATTTCATTCGTCGCTGGTGACTTCATTTTGTAAGTTGAGTACAAAACCCTTCTGACATCAGCGTTGGTCTGTCGACCCATCTTGTTTATACTTTCCTTGGTTTTCATTTGGACAAACTGAGGTGAATGACTTCAGTAAATGAAATAGCTGCCTATATGGTTTAAAAATTTTGCTGTTCATCTAATTTCAGAACGAATTTCCCTAGCAATAAGAGTGGCAGCTACGGCTCTGGGTTTAATAGCATCAATAGAAGTAAATAAGCCCAGTTTTGTATCAAAATTAAATGGAAAGCCAACCGGGCAATATTTATTCAGAACACTTTTGGAAAACTATGTTATGTGGGCGAAAAACCTTTGGTTTGTATCCATTAAACAATATTGAAAACTATCGATAGTAGGGTTTGCCTATCAATAGTGGCCCAATAGTAAAATACTATCGATAGTGTCGATACTGCTATCGATAGTTTTTCTGCGCTTTTGCGTATCCAATGCGTTTCCAATCAAATTACATCAATACAACTTTCTTGCCGTAGAATATTTTAATTAGGAAGGGTTTTGTTATACCACTTCGAAAATGACTCATATAAACTGGTTCAATTGGCTTTGGGGTCTGTGTCATTTAAGTCTAAGCCCCGTACTAAAGGTTACTTTTATGCTGTTCTGCTTCTATAGGGTTATCCATTTTACGCTTGGGAAAGTAAAGCTAAAGAAAACACATAAAATATTCCGATGGAAATAACATTTTTTATTTAATATAAAGATTGAACCTTGCCATTATACGTAAAACACAACATCATTCAAATGTCTTCCACCCACGGGACCTCTTACAAGCCTCAATCCTTTTGAGGTGATTTTCAATGACTTTTTGGCACATTTCCGGCAATATCTCGGCCATAACTTCACGAATATTGGTTTTCAATTGCTCAAGATTTTGAGGATTGTTCGCGTAAACACGATCTTTCGCATAGTCCCATAAAAAGAAATCCAAAGGTGTTAGGTCACAGGATCTTGCGAGCCAATTGACATCACTCAATCTCGAAATTACGCGTCCTGGAAGTTTCTCTTGCAAAAGTTCAGGCTAATGTGTTGTGGGGCTTGTGGCTCTGCCCTGTTGGAGCCACATGTTTTTCAGATCATAACCTTCGATTTCGCTCCAAAACTAATCGGTTAACATCTATCCATAGCGGTCAGAATTGACTGTAATGGCTCTTCCTTGATCGTTTTCAAAAAAAAATACGGGCCAATAACACCACCAGACCATAATGCACACCAAACAGTAACTTTTCCGGATGCAAAGGCCTTTCTGCGATCACCTGAGGATTTTGAGAGCCCCATATGCGGCAATTCTGTATATTTACGAAACCACTCAGCGAAAAATGAACCTCATCACCAAAGATAATTTTTGTTCGAAAAATCGTTATCGTTGGCTTGTTGTTCAATCACCCAATTCGCATACATTCTGCGTTGTGAATGGTCTTGAGGCTTAAGTTCTTAAGTGAGTTGGATTTTGTACGGATGGTGATGCAAATCCAAATGCAAAATCCACCACAATGAGCCGTAAGACAAGCCCAAATGCTGAGCACTTCGAGGAATTGACAAATTCGGGTCTTCCTCCACACTTTGAGCAACGACAGCGATATTTTCAGCAGAACGAATGTTGCGATGATGCTTAGGCCTTCCAATATCAATATCCGATCCAGTCTCTTCAAATTTTCTCACTGTGTTCGAAATTATTTGCTATGTAGATCGATTATGTCGACCGTAATTGGCTCGTAAAGCCCTTAATGTTGATACAACAGATTCACCATTTTTATAATAAAATTTAATAATTTTAACGCGAAATGGATAACCCTATATTTCTTCCACAAAACCTACTAAATAAGCAAATATATTGCACATGTTGCGGCTGTTGGAAAAAATAGCCCAGGGAGGAAGATGACAACACAGGCCCCTGATAAACTTCAATTTGCTCAATTGCATTTTGTCTCCTTTTCCTCGACTGAATTTTTCAGGCGGTGCTAATTTTGCTTTTTTCATAAAGATTCAAAAACAATTTAGTGATACTAATTGCGGTGTAACAGATGAGGCGAATTGAGTTTCGGTAATTCTGTGACGCTGACGGCAAACTGTTGATAATGCTTATATTAAGCTATTTACATGCTATCATTACATTGTTTTGTTTAATTATTATCACATTAAGGTGTGTTGAGTATAATTTTGCCCGTCTCCTCACTTGTTCTTCATCCGGACCATCTTGCCTATCAACAAGATAGAACGTTCATTAATCCAACGGAAACCGGCACTTCTACCATAGGGCTGGTACCTCAGCAACTGTGGCTGGTGGATTTTCCTCCTCAGGAACCGCTACAATCCATCATCTTTAGAGCAGCTCAACTGCATGGAACCAATTTTTGGTTTGAGATTATATATGTACTCGTATATATGTATATGTAAAAACGAACGCAACATAAAAACAAGTTGAGTAAGCAGGAGAGTGCTCCTACCAGCAGGTCTTTGTAACCATCCTAGGGTTAGAAACAAGTTTTCTAATGGCGTGAATCGATAACATGAATTATTCATCCAATACTTGGATATGAAATCGTTCAAATTTATACAAAAGATGCACAGTTTCTTTCATAAGCATGGTGCAGCCGCCATTTTAATCTAGCATAAATGATTTTTCTGAATGCTCGGCCGATTGAACATGTTCAAGTTAAACACTATTCCTTAAATTTTCATGAAAATTGAAAGAAAATAAAAGTGCCTAAGTCAATTTTAAATATATATAGGGCTTTCCAATAAGAGGTGGTATTTTGAACAGATCTTGTGATTTAACACCTTGCGACTTCTTCCTTTGGAGCCACGTGATAGAGAAGGCCTACGCCAATAGCCCAGCGTCGATTCAAGATCTCAAAGATGAGGCTATCGAGGACATAGGGCAACCACTTTGCGATTTGGTTATGGAAAATTTCATGAAGAGGATATGGTCCTGTAAGCGTGTTGTAGTGGTTATTTGCCTGAAGTTAATTTTTTTCTATTAACGGCATATCTTCTTCTTTACAATAAAATAAAGATCCGATCATTTATATTAAAAAATGGCATTTTTCTTTTAATATTAAAATAACACCTCTTATTGGAAAACCCTATATCAACCATAAACACGTGTTATTGTCGTTGTAATTCCATATAATTGAAATGGCTATATCTCACTTGATTATGATTTGATCTCAATTAAATTTTGTGAACATATATATCTTATGTCATTCTATATAATTGCAAAATTTCAAGGAGTTTAAAGGTACCGTTTTGGTTTTATGGGCAAAAATGTAAAATCTACAAATCATACTATTATTAACAAAGTTGAACGAGTTTCGATTTCTAAGGGATTTGTTGCCCTTGTGAAGGAAAAATTGTCAGTTCAAGTACTGTTTTGAAAAGCTCTTATAAAGAACTTTCATTTGATATTCATATTGGCTACGTATGATGAAATTTTTTTTTTCAACGGCCATCTCCTGTGCTGTAATCATCGATTTTTGTTAAGTCCTTAACTTTTGAGAGACCATCACTTCTGACCTTTTCACAAAGTTTGAGCATTCTAGCTTCTATAGTTTCTGGGGAAATCAGCTGTGACACACGGACAGACGGCCAGACGGACAGACGGACGGACGGACAGACGAACGGATAGACGGACAGACAGGTCGCGAAACTAGTAGGTCTTTGTAAAAATAATTTTTACAAAGACCTAATTATATTTTAACTAAAAGTTTCCTCATGAACTTTGGTGGTTACACCAACATGTGTTAACACACTTTTGTATGACCACCACAGTCGATTTGGAAATTTGTAGCTCACATATAACTTATTTGTTGGGCATGTTCTCAGTGTAGTGACTGAATTAACAATCACGTCGAGTTCCAATGCGTGACAAAATCAAATTTCAGCTTTTGGGAAGAAGATAAAAAATTAATTCAAATTGAGATGGCTACATAAAATTTGTACTATTTGTACTAAACAAATTGAACCATGACGCATGAGCTTATGATGAAATTTTAACTTCTTAGAATATTTAAGCAATTCATTTTGAATGCTCTGAAGCATCTTTTTGGCACACATTTATTTTCCTGTAACATTAAAACTTCGGAATAAGCCCCCGCATTTCATTTTGTTACAACACCCTTTTTTCCAAGAGTGGAAACATTCATTCTCAAAGGACCGAGTAACTAATATTTCCCATAAAACTTTGAAACACTTCAAGAAATAAATATTTCAGGCAACTATAACGATTTCGTCATTCAACTTTTAAAGACCGCTGGGACAGATTTTCCTCTCCAAGTGTTTACACGTATGTGTTTTTCTGATTTCCAATACTATGCAAGCGGAGACTTTTTGTATTGGACTTGAAAAGGTTAGGGCAACGTACTTAAAAGGGTTCCTGCTTTCCAAGGGACAAATATTATAATCCAAGCTAATTTTTATTCGGTGCTACAGGTCAATTGGGGTGGAAGTGGTCTCTCCTACTAAGTGCGTTGGGACCGTACTTAACATTTTTTCTATTCAAAGCAAAACAACAAAAAGTGAAACAGTTTGATACTAAGAAAAATTTTCAGAATTATAAATAATGATTGTTTTAGTGTTCAGCTGTTACTTCACTCAAGGGAGTCGTTTTGTAGTTATTTTATTTGAATTTCTTCCAGATGCTCCAACAGCAGTCTCGCTTTGTAGAGATGTCCTTTTTCTGGCTGCAGTGAGTGTCCTCGACGTACAACAGGAACACTATTTTACCTTCGTAAACAACAGCTAGCACATTTGTTGTATGTACATAAATTTTGCGTCTATATACAACCTGTGTCAACAAAATTCTAAACTAAATCTATTTGGACGTTAGAAAATCCTTATGTAATCTGCTAAATACCCTTAAGACAACGTTTGGGATCAGGACAAAAAGCTTCGGACATACTTAAGTGATTTATCACCTCCTTGTATTAAATCTTTTAGACGCTTTGGTAGCTTTTCGGGACGGCTCATGTGTATAGTGTGTGGCGAGAAGGTGTTCTGTTGGTTTTGAGGAAGAAAGATGGAATTGGTTTTGATTAATTTCACTTTTGTGCTTGGGTCGGTGGAGTTCATTATTCTGTAAGGATTAGAGTATATATTTCCTTTTCTCGAGCTGTCCTTGATTTATCAGCGATTGAAACGTGCAAATCATTTCTCCATTCATCCCTCAAGCAACACACTGTACGCTACTTCCTAGTAAAGCTGTATCCTAAAACATATTCAATGAGTTTGTGTCTATACACATACTTGCGATCTAACATATTCCAGGTTCTACCCATTAGAGGAAAGGTGAGTAATGGCATAGAGTATGACGGTCACGATTTGTTTTAGTTTACCTGTCTCTTCGGTTAGGTTGATAATCTTTGACATAATGTCGTCTCGCCAGGTTTACCTCGAAACAGCAATATACACACCGTTCGTACGTTCGTAGAGAACAAGCTTGGGGAGATTGCATTAGGACAGGCAATATCTCAAATGAAAACTTATTGAGTTTGTAAGCCCGGATAATTTATCAAATACTCGTTTAAATTGTCGCGAGAATAGTGTGGATTACAGATGCACATAATTTAAAATTTAACGGGCTTGAGGGAAATGAATGAGTTAGTCCTTGAAATGTACGTATTTTTGAGAATAGTGCACTTGCAGATATAGTACGGATAATATTACGAATAACAAGGCAAATAAGCAGGAGAATACTTTAGCTAGAATGAGCTCTGTATTAGATCGATGGGTTGCATATAACCCTCCATAGCCACGGAATATTACTCCTATATATGAAAGTATATTTTAGACATGTTGATGCTACTATTTGTTTTAGCAACCCGAGTTTTTAAATTGCATGTACACCTCGATGGTAAACAAGTAGTTAAAGGCTAGATACTTAAGAATGCTGTTAATATACTGCGCAACTATACTTATGCTTGGTAAAAAATTTCAAGAAAGCTGATTTTATGTAGGAGAAGACCTTCCGTCAGAAATTTTAGGATAAAATTAGCCCCAAAACGTATATTTATTTAAGTATTTATTCATTCCAGAAAATCAACTTACAGACTAGTAGTCCAATTACATGTCAATTAATACAATATTTAAATACAAATACATGAATTCAAAATATGAAAGAAATTAAAAAAAAAATGTTCATTCCAGAAAATCAACTTACAGACTAGTAGTCCAATCACATGTCAATTAATACAATATTTAAATACAAATACATGAATTCAAAATATGAAAGAAATTTAAAAAAAAATGTCACAATACGATATCAAAAATTAAGATTCATAGGAATATTTATTAATTTGATTTTTCATTGAAGTTTTGAATACGCCAAGAGACTGTGGTAGAGGACCAAGACTTCGCTGGTTGTGAATACGAGGTAAGCGTAGTAAGGGAGAGTGGAAGAAGGTGTTAGTACGTACATACGGAACCTAAAATTGAAGGGAGGATCTGTTAGGGGGAATAGCGTTGAATGTATTTATTTGCCTGCAAACATTTTGAGGTAAAAGACTATGTTGCTTGAGCAAAAGACATTCGTTAAGAAAAGATCGTCTGGACTCGAGGGTAGGAAGGTTCAAATTATGTAGTCGGCCATCATGAGGGGAGTAAGGAAGGTTGAATTTGAAGAATCCAGACCGTGTGAATCTTCGTTGAACTGAGTCAAGAGCATCGATGTGCTTATTGAGGTACGGGCTAGTACGTACATAACTAGTGAGAAGTAAAGACATAACTAGTGAGAAGTAAAGACACATACAGGATATAATATGTTGGAATAACGAAGCGAATCGTATAATAAATCCAGTTAAGTGAGAGGCTTTCTTAATAATTAGAGCAATATGGAGACCAAACTTCAGTTGACAATCGAAAAGCACACTAAGATCCATAAAGGAGGTAACATTGCTCAAAGGAATACCAACAAGCCTGTACGTTGAGAAAAGAGAAAAATTTTTACAGAAGAATCTCATCTGATGGCATTCGGAAAGATTTAAGGAGGGTTGGTTTGATTGACAACAATGACTAAGACGCTGAAGATCGGTTTGAAAGATATCCACATCTAACAGGGAATCAATAACTCGAAAATTCCTGAAGTCATCAGCATAAAGGAAACAGGGGGATGCGATAACAGTAGGTAGATCATTGATCAAAAGCAAAAATATAATGGGGCCAAGTATTGAACTTTGCGGAATTCCCGGGCTTGGGTGAAAAGAAAAAGAGAAGCAAGAGTTTAAAGTGACTACACATTAACGATTCAGGACATTGCAGAGAGAAATCCGTAAAAACAACGTCCACTTGTTGTTGTTAATCGAGAGCAGCTGCAATATGATGGGTAAAAGAAAGTAAATTTGTTAGGGTAGATCTACCTCTGACAAAGCCATGCTGTTGGTCTGCTAAAGATGAAAGACAAGTGGACACAGCACATCAAAAACCATCTTTTCAAGAATTTTACTAAAACAAGGAAGGAGGGAAATGGGATGATAGTTTAAGACGATATTATGGTGACCAGATTTGAAGATAGGAAAAATGTGGATAATTTTCCATTGGGAGGGGAAAACCCCACAGGATAAACTCAAATCAAAAATAATTGAAAGGGGAACATAAAGCGAAGAAGATAAAGATTTCGCTAGAAAATTTGGAATGCCATCAGGGCCCACACTGGTGCTGTTGTCAAGATTATTTAAGAGCCCACACTGGTGCTGTTGCCAAGATTATTTAAAAGTTGCTCAACTTGCAAGGGGTTTGTACGAAAATCAGTAGAACAAAAAGAGCAAGAAGATTGGTTGAAGGAAGGGGAATGCTTATCCTTGCCAAAAAATGAAGAAAAATAAGAAGCGAAGAGCTCACAAGATTCTTGAGGAGAAGACGATATCACGCCATCTAGACTAAAATTATCAGGAGCATGATGACAGGTCCTTAAAGATTTTACGTACGATCAGAACGCACAAGTTTGATTCAACAGTAACGTAGTTTCAATGTGGTTAACATATGCATGAAGTGCAGAAGTAGCAATTTTCTTGGCCGTGTCATGACGCTCTGTGAATTTGACGAGGTCAATTGGAAGACCCCTGCGGGCAGCATCTTTAGCTTTAATTGCAGTGGCAACATCTGCATTAAACTAAGGAGCATCTTTAGATCTTCTTGCTGGACACACAGGAATGAATTGCGAGATAAAGGACGAAAGAAACATATAGAGCTTACCAGCATAATCTTCAGTGTGGATATTGCTGAAGAAGGAATACCAGTTCGCGGCATTAAGGCCAGCTTCCATTCTCGATAAATCGGCTTTAAGAAAATTAAAGCGGGAAGTTGAGGAATTCTTCAAAGAACGGGAAGATTTGAATGCAAGCTCAATAGAGAGCGGTGGATGGTGGGGATTAGGTTTGACAAAAGATGAGAGTTGGAAAGAATAAGATCAAGCAATTCGTTATTGGCATTAGGAAAAGTATTGTATTGGGTAAAAGAACAGAGGGAAATAAAAGAAGGAAGAGCAAAAGACAAGCTACCGCTAAAAACTATGGAGACATACAAATCATTCCAAACAAAAGAAAGCAAATTGAAGTCACCACAGACCAATATAGGGGTAGAAGGGGAATGAGCATTAATGTAGCTCAAGAATTCTGCAAAGAAATGTTCGTAAACAATAGCAGGACTGTTACAAGGGATAGACAAAGATGATAAGAGAAAGGAAATAGAATCAGATAGAGAGACTAGCACAATTATACACTCAACAGGTGAAGATGGAGTGAAATTATCACAAGATTTACTAGTTAAGGGAACATGTATACCCACTAGATCGCCTTCACTATCAGACTTACCAGTAGCATCACGGCCTCTATCTCTGCGGAAAATTAAATGGTTCGCAGTAGCTCACTATTACTAATGTCATCTGTCAGCCATGTTTCCGTTAGATAGATGATATTATATGGAAAAAGGATGGAAGGAATGCGAAGCTCAGTAGTCCTCGTCCTCAGACTATGAACATTTTGGTAATAGCAAGTTAAGAATGAATTACGAGGCCTAAGAGATGTTTCTCCTGGAGCAAAAGGACAAAGAATGGTTCCGCTTACGAATCGGAGAGAACTTTATACGAACTGAATACGCCAGGTGGCCAAAATTCCTTATCAAGCAAGATACTTAGGTTAGCTAGAACAGTAATTTTAAAAGACGCAATCAATCTGTTCGTCTTTCCATCAGGCGTAAGCTTGGCGCACTGGAGCATTTCAGGACTAAACTTCAGTTTGTACTTTATATGAGCGATGATGTTTTTGACTGGCGTGCTATATTTTAATCTCGAGAGAAATATTTGTATTGTTGGGGATACAGCGCGCAGTGGGGCACCAAGTTTTATTGCAATAATGTTTGTCGTCATATCGCCTCCAGGTGAGGGCCCCCGGCTGGCAGATGTAGATCCTGGTGAGCCTACATTTCTTATCATCAATTCGACATCAACATTACTTTGAGCTACAAATCTTGTAACAAAGGTCTCAGGTGGGCATGAAGACTTTGGGTTGCGGTGTTATAGAAGCCGGCTGCAGAGGTTCAGGCTGCTGCTGATTAGATGTCAGTGGTAGATGTTTCGGTTGTGCTTGTTGCTGTAATTGTTGTACAGGATGTTGCTTTTGAGAACCAGGTGACAGTTGCTGTAGAGGTTTCTTTCGAATGGCTCCCTTGCTGGCATCAACTACAGCACACACATCAGAGCTCTTGGCAGCAGAAGTTGGCAATAGTGCAAGAGGATTGTTCACTGGGCCGTCCCTATCGTTGATGGAAGGAGTACATACTTTCCTGCGATTTTCTTGTAAAATTTTTGATTGCTCTTTTTATACTCTGAGTGTATCTGAAATTGTCGCTTCGGGACAGTCATAGCATTGAAAAAAAATATTTGAATGGAATTTCACCCGGATGTCATAAAAGGATGAAGGAATGCCTAGGGATTTAAGGTGGAAAGACGTCGCACAATATCCCTCACACTCAATAAATTTGGCTCATTACACTTTTGACATTTAATATCGTAGGTTGGAGAACTTACAGCAATTTGTAATGAAGTGAAAAAAAAACTCGCATTAAAATAAAAAAAATATATAAAATAATTGGGCGAGGGTATTTGTAAAAAGATCACAAAAATTACTAGCACATCTAGCCAACTGACAAATTTCGTTGATTCTAACTTCCTTAATAAGCAAATTAGCCGTTTAATGATTAATAGACATGTATCAAGTTTCAAAAGGTATTTTGATCGCGAAATTTCGTTTACAAACTCTGTTGTAGAGAATACATACTTGTATTAATAGGCTTTTCCTATGGAGATGTGACGGAAAGCATAACCACAGGCTTTCACCCATAGTGGGTTGTGGGTATGACGGACAATCCTGCAGCTGCCAACTCGAAGAAAAAAAGTAAGTTGACAATCGCGGTGGGAATTTTTGGTGGAAACAGAAGCCCTCGTGACCAACAAGTGCCTCTCAGTAATTTTGACTTAACAATTTTGAATTTATCCATAATCGCTATGTTTAACCTTTAAAGGTATGAATGAAGTACAAACATCTTTGGGCGAAACAACGCTAAAAAAATTGAGTCTTAAAACAATGATTTAGAGGAGCTTGATCTTTTTGATTCTTCAGGATTCATTCCAGCTTACAATACTTTGCAAAGCATAAAAGTTAAGCTCAATAGGAATGCTGTTCCAGGTGAATTTGCTTTTAAATTGCTTGTCACGTATGGATTGGATGAGGAAACAATCGAAACGCTGGCCGAATCCAAAAATTTACACATAGATAAAGAAGATACTCAAGATGACTCAAAGGAGTCAAAATGCATTTGCTCACGCAACAAAGCAAGGCCCAACGGCTTTTCAAAAAAAAACACAAAAAAGTCATGAAAATGAAACAGTTAAGGCAAAGGAAAGATCGACAGAAAGTTTTGCAACAGTAAATATTATTGATGAAATTTCTCGTCTCACAGCTAGTCTAAAGGATACAGAAAACATATACGAATGTAATCAAAAGTTTAATCCAAGTAAAAAATTGTACATACCACCTCCAATCAAATTCTTGGCAATAGTTCAAGAAGGAAAAGCGATGAAATCAATTTTCGTAGGCTCTTGAGATCCAACAACAATTATTAGAGATAAAAGTAGCTTTCATTGTGAATCGGGAGGCTAAGAAGGAGATTGTGGCAGTTTTCGAAATATAGTAAATAGAACCAAAGCTCAGTTCGACGTCAAGAGTATTAGTTTCAGCAATGATTGTGTATCACATGGAGGAACATTTAACGATAGTTTCAATAACAACAATGTACAATCGTTTAAAATGAAGCAAACGAGATAGAACTTAGTATAGACCAGTTGCGAAGAACACAAAACAGTTTGCGCCATACAATGGCTCATTTATTGAACGCCAGTGTTTATCATGTCATAAAAAGTGTTACTTACCAGTGCCCAAGTAGTCTAGCACTAGAATGTTGATAACTAGAAGTGGGTATCCTTAGAGAGAATGTTTAAAAAAAGATTTAGGGAAAATTAAATCACGTATTAAACACGTTATAGAAATTATGTTCCAACAAATATTTCAACTATAGCTGTTCAAGATATATTTAACGCATATGATATAATAATGGATTCTGGCGAAATTCATCCTCAAACTAGATTGTGACTAGTTTGGCATAGTAAATTCAACAACTGAAATGGTTTCAAAAGAATTGTGCTGTAGAACTTATGTCTTACCGACATCTGAATTGTAGAACGTGAACTGCAAATATTAAATTGAATAAAAACGTCCTGATGTTTGTCTGAATCGTGACAATTATTGCAAATCTGATCTACGAGTATTGTGCATTAAACTAATCGGTTCCTGCTACTTTTCATGTCCCAACCAATAAGGGTTGGATTATAGGATTCATCCGGGAAGTCAGTGGTGCTGTGTTCGTAAAGATACGAGAATTTGTGATGTGAGAAAAAATTTGACGACAGCCACCACTTGGCTTCCGTTCCGAAAGATTTTACTTCACCTCATTTGAATTCCTCATTTCAGAGGGAATATTCCTTATTATGTAGTACCGCTACAGTGTCGGGTTCTAGTAGAAGCAAATATTTGTGTGGGCTGCACAAACCTAGTTGGCAGTTTCAATAACGCAATTATGGCCCGCTGAGGATCAAAGACAATCAGGCGTATGACTTGAAGAAGAACATTTCGAAGACTCCATGAACGAGTTTTTAAAATAATTGAGCATGAAAATGGCTTCCATTGTGGACTTTGCCTTAGTATCCACATAAAGTGCTGTCATTTTAAAGCTTGAGTCATTTACATGATGTTGAAGTAGTTCAGAAAACGTAAGAAATTTATGTAACATACATCCATTTATAACAGTATAAAATATTGCATTTAAAGAGCATGAAGTAAACGATAGTTTAGAAAAGAGTTTGTAGCAAAAAGGTCTTGGAAAAACGTAGACACTTATTATTTCCACATATTTTAACTAAATGTTTATTCACCTGAAGATTAAGAAACGGTTGACATACGGTTACCCCAGGGCCGGATCTACCTAAGGGCTGCTTGAGCTGCGACCCAGGGCCCCGAGGTTACAAGGGGCCCCCAGACCCCGCCAAAAACAATAGGCGATAATTTGAATTTAAAAAAAAATCTAAAATCAAAAAAAGAACTACCATAATGCTGGCAATAATGGCAAATACATAATCAGTATAAGATTTCCTGCTTTTATTGGTAAGTAAAAATAGTTAAAAATCGTGTCTTTCTTTTTTATGGTATTTTTAGGGTTCTGTACAAAAAAAACCTAAAAACGAATATAGGATCACTCGTGCGCCCGTCTGACTGTCACAGCCGATTTGCTCCAAAACTACTGGACCAAATTAGGTGAAATTTGGTAGGATGGTGGAATTCTATGACCAAAAACACAGATGTGCAAAGTGTTTATTTATGAGAAAACTATCAAGTTCATTGTTTATTTTCAGGAAAAAATCAAAGTCTTAATTCACAATAATGTCTGGTCAAAAGTATAAAACTGGAGCTGAGAAACGCAAATTACAGCTAGATTGTGAAAAGGAACGAAAAAAATGTGAAAAAATTGAGACTTTTTTCAAATCAAAACATAAAAACGAGGATAAAATCGCTGAAAATTCATCAACAAGCGACAAGGGAGAGATCGTATTTGAAGGGATAAGCAAATCGCAACACCAAGAAAAAAGACAAATGATAAAAATGTGCAAAGTCTTGACTATCAGCAACCCTCTGATCAAACGGAAAACGATATTGGTGTTCAGCGACAGAATGGTTACACCGAGACGGAAAGAAATTTAGAGTTTGAGTTTGAGAAATATGTTGACGTTGGCTTGTGGCCAGAATTGCTAAATAATGATTTTATTAATGACATCCTCTCACATGAAATGACTGACTTTCAAAATAAAGACCCGAAAAATATATATTCAGCTTCTATAAAGAAGTACAAGGAACAAAACAGAGCATTTTCAAATAGCCATTTCACAAAAAAAAAAAAATGAAAAATGGTCAATCACTGGAAAGATCTTGGCTAACATATTCAACCAGCGTTAGTGCTGTTTTTTTAGGTAAATTTCTCGAGAGAAATTTACCTATTGCGGAGAGCATCATATATATATATATATATATATATATATATATATATATATATATATATATATATATATATATATATATATATATATATATATATATATATATATATATATATATATATATATATATATGGGATATAACGAAATTTGTGACCACGCTAGAGGTTGCAATTTTGCTTCGATTTTCACCAAATTTTCAGGAAAGGTGTATTGGGGAATTATCTCGGTTAAGTTCGTGAACCAGCTATATCGGCCGGGCAAAAACAAAATGGCGGCCATTTTAGACGAAAAATCGCGATATCTGTTCTGACCAAAGTGTAGCTCCGATTTGGGTGAAATTTGGTACAAAGGTTCATTGATGTATGTGATGAATCTCACAATAAAAAATCCAAAGTCGGTACGGCAGAAACAAAATGGCGGCCGCTCAAAGGTCGAAAAACGTGCAAAATTTTGTTGTTGCAATAGTGGTCAAAGCTTTCAACAGATTTTCACGAAATTCAGTAGTTTGATAGAAATTATAAGTATCTAAAGAATTACGTAAAAAAACTGGAGGTCAGGTTGCAAAAAACAAAATGGCGGCCAGTTGAAGGTCGAAATTTCAAAGGCTTTTAAAAGTCGCAATTTTGATCCGACATATACGAAACTTAGTTTCAAGATAGACATTACTTACACCTACAGTCTTTGATATTTTGGTGATCATGCATGTGAAAATTTCAAAATGGCGGCCGTTTAAATATGCGTTTTTTTCATGTTTTTGTGGCCCTCTAGCGGTCACATTTTCCAACGGATTTTGATGAAACTTGAGATTATGAATCCCTGTACTATGTTCTTGTATTTTGCAGGAAATTATTAAAATTGAATGAAAAATAAAAAAGTCAAAAATTTAAAGCCTAATATTTTTAACTGCGATTTCCTTTAAAAATTGAATTATTTTGCCCTGTTTAGAGTGAAACTCCTATTTGAACGAGATAGTACATTGATTTATGAGGTCCTAGCATACAAAGATTTGAAATAATCCAAAATCAAATGCATGCATTCAAAATGGCGGCCCCCAAAGGTCTGAAGGCAAGCGCAATTCGCTATTTTAGTGCCAACTGAAATAATGAATATTTTTCATTCAAACATTTTAAATGACTTTACTTGAAAGAACTTATAAACCAGATCATTTTTAAGATATTGTTTAATATTTTTAACAATACCCTAAACAATTATAAAATCGCGACTTGTCTGTCTGTCCGTCCCTCCGCCCGTTTGTTCGTGCGTCATAACAAGTTTTCTCGCAAACCACATGAGCTAGAATGAGGAAATTTTCTACGTAGGTCAAAAGTGGTGCCTCTTGAAATTTGCAGTGCAAGAAAATATTTTAAGGTATTTAAGGGGGGTCTCCCCATACAGGCGGGTCTCCCCATACAGGCGGATGGCATACAATTTTTTTTATTTCTGTAGCCCTCTAGCAGCCAAGATTCTCAACAGATTCCGTTGAAACTTGAAATTATAAGTTATTAAGGCAAGTTAATTTAACTTGATTATGCAAATCGAATGACAAATAAAACAGTCGAAAATTTACAGCTTAAAATTTTTAGCAGCCGATTTCAATAAAAATCGAAATGACAGCCCTCACAGTTCAGAATAAAATTGAAATGTATATATTAATGGCAATGCAAGTGCTGATTAAACTTTTATGGAAATCTTTTGAAATTAACTATTCGAGCTATTTAAGCCTTTGTGTGGTTACCACTGTGAACTGTGTAAACAGCAGATGCGAAGAGGGCGAAACCGGTATTTATATGTTTACAACAATATGTAATCCATACGCATGCAACTCAATTTAATTAGAAAAATATTTGCGCCCCGATAAAAGGTTTCTAAAAACGAACGTGGCCAGATTTTTTTTATGTTAATAAATACCCATGTGGTACTACGAAAGTTGCAGAAAGAAGTTTAGAAGTAGGCAAGCCAAATTCTTTTTCGAAACTTCTCGCTACATACGAGAAATTTACCTTTCCGGCTGGTGCTGCCAACGGGGATTTTTTTTATCTCAGATATTGACATGTGCTTTCAAAACTCAACTGTTTTATCATTTGCCGATGATTTGAAAATATTTCGATCTATTTCTTCCCTTAATGACGCCGAACTCCTACAAGAAGACCTAAATAGACTTGATGCTTATTGTGTTCGCAACAAATTAGACCTCAATCCCATAAAATGCACTTGTCTATCGTTCACACGCAAGCGAGATCCAATAAAATTTACGTATTTAATTAAGAATCAACCTGTTACAAGATCCTCGTCAGTGAAAGATCTTGGAGTTCAACATGACTTTGAACTTTTGTTCGATGAACATATAAATAAAATTGTTAACAAAGCAAGCAGATCACTCGGTTTTGTTATAAGAATAGCATCAGAATTTAACAATATTGCTACACTGAAAATCTTATACAATACGTTTGTTAGGAGTAACTTAGAGTATGCATCGCAGGTCTGGAATCCAAGGTACGGCGTATATATTGATCGAATTGAACAAATTCAAAAAAAAAATTATTCGTTATCTTAATTTCCGCTTTAGGGCAGGTAATCGTAGTTACATTGATTCCTGCAAAGTTTTTCATATACTACCTCTAAAACAAAGACGTGACATGGCTGATTTAATATTTCTCTTCAAAATTGTTAATGGTTTTCTAAAAAGTCCTCATTTGTTATCTAAGATGTCATTTGCAATTCCTAGACTATCATCTAGAGCACCAGCTGTCTTCAACCTACCTCTTGTATCCTCAAACTATAAGCAAAATGCATATGTTTACAGAGTCACTAGTGCCTATAATGTCTCGGCGCGTAAATATTTGGAACTTAACATATTTCCACAAGCATATATTCAATCAGGGTACTTTTGAATGATGAATTCTTTTTATCCAGTTAGTATACTGTCTTATCATCTTAATTGCAAGTAAATTTCATAATCATTATCTTATTACTTTATCATAATGTCTTTATATTTAATATTTCACAATTTTTTAGGGTTTTGTAAAATAATTTTACAAAACCCTTCTAAAATCGCGTCCTGTCTGTCCGTCTGTCTGTCTGTCCGTCCGTCCATCCGTCCGTGTGTCACAGCAGTTTTTCTCGGAAACTACTTAAGCTAGAAACATCAAATTTTGTATGTAGGTGTAAAGTGGTGCTCTCTTCATAGTTCAACTACAAAAATTTTTTATAAGTTATTTAAGGGGGGTCTCCCCATATAGGGGCGTGACCCCCGGAAAAAAAATTTCATTGAAGGTAGCCGATATGGGTATCAAATGAAAGGTCCTGATGAGAACTTTTCAAAACAGGTCTTAGTTTGGCAAAGTTTGCTTCAAGGGGTGCACAGGGAAGGGAAATACAGGAAAAATTGGTGTCCCCTACCTCGCGATTGGACACCTGTGATCAGAAAAATCTGAAAAAAATCAAGAATGTAGGCCTTGATGAGTACAACAACAACAAATACGTGAGAAGTGGCAATTTACTCAACTTTGTTAGTAATAGTATGATTTATCGATTTTATGTTTTCTTGAATGAAATCTAACGGTACCCTTAAATTCAATAAAATTCAGTAAACAGATAACTATTTATAAGATTGATCTACCCTGAAAGTTTTATAAAGATTGAATCATATCGAGCGAAGTTATAGCGGTTTGAATTTTCCTGTATTACTATGGAACAATATGCGCTGCATTTATTACTATGGCAACATACTCGTATGGCTATAGAACAACATGCGCTTTTTACGGACTCAGACACTACAGTTTTGCTAGGATTTGCATGAAAATTTCAGGAATGATAGGTCTCATAAATATCTTTGAGAATCGGTTCAGGTAGTGGTATTAGTAATCGCCAAGCAAAATAGTGGCTGTTTTAAATGCGAAGATTGAATAATTTTGAGTTATTTTTTCCCAACTTCAACATTTAAGTTGCATGCTTTGAACACTTGATTCAATTTAATGAATGACTGAAGATGAGTACCTGCAATTGGTACTCATAAGTGAAACAAGTCAAGGAGGCGGGAGAGAGCTCCTAGCAAATGGGCATGAGCGTGGGTCTGTTTACCCAACTTGTTTGTTACTATTAGTAACTGTATTTCTTTCTTCTTGTTTTCTACCTCTTTCCAAATTTGTATTTATATGATTCATACCATTTCTATTTGTAGAAACTTTTTAATGACTTTCTGCTTTTATTATATAACTTGTTATTATTATTGTAATGTCGATAGTTTCTCTAAAATAAATAAATAAAAATAAAATAAAAATATAGTTTCTTGTGACGCACGGATAAGTAGAAAGATGGACACATTGATGGGTGGATGGACAAATGGACATACAAGATGTAAAACCAGTAGGTTTTTGTAAAATTCCATTCACAAAGCCCTAAGAATCATTGAGGTATACCTAATAATCAATAACTTAGAAGTTGAAATTCGTTGAACTTTGCTAATAATAGTAGAATTTAGTATTTTCGTCAGTAAAACTGTATTAATATCATAAAATTGGATCGAATCTGGCTTTTAAGTAGTTTTTTTTTAGATCTTTCCGTTCTTTATTTCAACAAAATTTAGATAAATTATAGCCATTTGATTTCCTGCTACATGGACTTTCAATCGAACCAGACACTGCACTTTTGATTGGATTTTCCCCAAAATTTTCAGATAAGATCAATAACAAAAAAATATTCAAGATTCAGGTCAGTCAA
Source organism: Odontomyia ornata (assembly GCA_963969285.1). Classification (NCBI taxonomy): domain Eukaryota; kingdom Metazoa; phylum Arthropoda; class Insecta; order Diptera; family Stratiomyidae; genus Odontomyia; species Odontomyia ornata. The sequence goes on along the minus strand of OZ017739.1, from coordinate 285,788,038 downwards.
TGACTTTAGCAATATTGGAATAAAATGTTGGCTGGTTAAAGTAGAGTTCTGTTAAAGCAAGAATAAATTGTATTTGTTGTGCATGTCATAAAAACTACTCACGAATTAGATTGTTCCACTTATCCGCAAATCGTCGGTTAAGTACAAAACCCCTCTGACATGAGCGAAGTTCTATGAACCCAACTTGTTGAAATATGATGCCCGTCTTTCTCTAATTCTGTTTTCACCAGCGATGATGTTACCGTTGTCCTGGGCTGATAATCTCGTTATAGGCTTCTCACTACTTTGTATGCTTGGCTTGTGTTTTTAACTCGCTAGAAATACATCGATGCTTCCTAATTGGTCGTCATAGTATTTTCTTTTCTAAATTTGCCTCTCTTCTGAGGTGTTCATAGTGTCCTCCGTTTGTCCTCATTTTCTTGCCTAAGTGTTGTTCGTACGCCTGATTTATTTTGTCTAACACATTCTGGCACCTATAATCGAACGAATCATTTCTTTTGCACCATGCTTGATTTACAATCATCGGCTATAATACGATCTTAAGTGCCACTACTACTTCCAACCATAGCTCGTTGATTGTGTTCAGCAATGTGCCTGAAGTAATGAGCACCAACTGTTTGTCGAGGATCTTCGTGTAATTTTTTGCCGAACATGCCGCTTGGAATCTTTTGATGTCGAATTTTTGTTGAGGGCTGGTCTTTCCTTAATACGCATTTGAATACGACATTGGTTGGTTGTTTTGATCAAGTAATGATCTGAGTTGCGGTTAACTCCTCTGTATGTACGGACGCCAAGCATGCTCGAGGCCAATGGTTTTTGGATCAAAATGTGGTCGACTTGGCTTTGAGTGTTGCTTTTCAGTGATGTTCACGTGATTTTTTGTATGCATCAATATGGGTTGCAGTTTGAACAAATGGCTAGATTTCTGCTATATGCAAAGTCAATCAGGCGCTGGACGTTGCCATTTGTTTCATCATGGAGGCTATATCCTTCAATCATTTCCAAATGAGGTAGGTCATTGCCAAGCTTAGCATTGAAATCATTTCAAATTATTTTTGCGTTGTTTGTGGGCCATGCCTCGACTAGTCGGTCCAGATACATGTAGAGCTTTTCCTATTTTTCCTCGTCATTTTTTTGGTCAGAATGTTTAAGTTTTTCGGCCAAAACTTAGACCGCATACATCATTCATTGGTTGCCTTAAAATCACTCAAGTGCAATTTGAACTCCCTGTCCACAGTAAAGGCCACAAAAAAATTTTAAATATTGTGTGTGATCTCACATCTTACATATTGCTTCCAGTCCAGTTCGTTTCTTGAATTGCCAGTACGTTTAGTTTCTAAAAGAGTTCGTAACAACATAGGGTTTTCCAGAGACGGGGGGTTAGCCCGCCACCCAACTTGCGTTATCAGGTACAGAAGATTTGTTTTTACCCTCTTACATCCCCACAAAAAAAATATAGATAGGGTTTAGTAGCATCGAAACAGGTATATTTGTTGTTTAGTGTCCCATCATTGGGGAAACAATTAACCCAATGTGTAACCCCGAGATTATTTACCGTTATTTGTTTGTGAAGTTTAAAATGAGGAATCATGGGAACTGTTACTTGGGATACAAGGTGATTCCTTCTCTTTTCTCAACCAGGCTTGGGACCATCTATAGCTTCGTTGTATATTCTGTAATGGTTTGGAGTATTTAAGTGTGTGCAAGACATGGGTACCGGTGTTCTGGCATACGAGTCATCGAACTATAAAGATAACCAAGCTCAGCTGACTTGTTTTGCTGTACGATGGCGTACGCGTGCTTGTCGGCTAGCTTTTCACGGCCTCATATGTGGTGGACACTTTATTGTACCACGAAGCTTTATTTCAAAACATTTATTATGCATACTCTACTCTACACGTAATACCGATCAATTTTTAGAAATTTTCTTTGATGCGGCAGTTAAGTTTCTCCATAGCCGTCCAAAAATTGTGCCTCGTCCAGGTAAATGGATACAAAGATTTAAGATTAGTGCAAATATCAAATAAAAATAAAACTCAGTTTCCTCTTTGAAGAAGGTCGTTGCATTACAAATGGAAACCTAAGAATGTTAAAGTGGCTGAACTAAACCACTCATTCCTGCATAAATTATGGAAACGAAGCAGTCTTGACGGGATGACCTCCTTCTCTCTTCAAAAGCACTACTTCTGATCACCACGGAGTGCCAATCTAATAATTTGGAGTATTTATGTCCGTGTAGCGTAAAGGTGGCGACATTTTGACCTAGAAGTCTGCAAGCTTTAAAGAAGATCAAGCTCAGCCGACTAGCTTCACTTGACAACCGCGTATGCGTGCTTGTTGGCCAGCTATTTACTGTATCATAACATATAGGGCGGATTCTTTGTCACACCTCGAAGCTGCACTACAAGCTATATTTAAGCTACCCTATGGTAATTCAAAATGTTTTCCTCACAAACGTAAGCGGACGCAAAGGTTCGAGATGAATGTACACATCAAATAAAAAAATCCCCGTTGGCAGCACCAGCCGGAAAGGTAAAGTTCTCATATGTAGCGTAAGATTTTGGAAAAGAATTTGGCTTGCGTATTACTAAACTTCTTTCTGTAATTTTTGTAGCACCACATGGGTATTTATTGACATAAAAAGAATCTGCCGACGTTCATATTTAGAGACCCTTTCAAGAGGCGCAAATATTTTGCTCATTCAATTGAGTTGCCCATTTATGTATCACATATTGAAAATAGGCAGAAAATAAATTGTTATAAACATATCAATAAAGTTGTTGTCCTTCTCACATTTGTTGTTTATACATTTTACTGGGTTACCAAACAGAGGTGATAGCTTGTCGGCTTAAATAGCTCAAATAGATAATTTCAAAAGATTTCCATAAAAGTTAAAACAGCACTTGCGTTGCTATTAATATCAATATTTTCAATTCTTTTCTGAACCATCAGGGGCCACCGTTTTGAATTTTTATTGAAAACGGCTGCTAAAAATATTAAGCTGTAAATTTTCGACTTTTTCATTTCTCATCCGATTTGCATAATTTTTTGCAGGTTAAATTAACGTACTTTAATAACTTACAATATAATTTCAAGTTTTATTGGAATCTGTTGAGAAACTTGGCTGCTAGAGGGCTACAAAAATAAAAAAAAATTCAAGTCACCCTTCTGTATGGCGAGGCCCCCTTAAACACTTTAAAATATTTTCTTGCACTGCGAATTGCGAGAGGCACCACTTTTGACATACGTAGAAAATTTTCTCATTCTAGCTCATGTGGTTTGCAAGGAAACTTACTGTGACGCACGAACAAATGAATGGACAGACAAGTCACGATTTCATAATTTTTTAGGGCATTGTAAAATGATTTAACAATCCCCTTAAAAATCGTCTGCTGTTTAAATACTTCCAAGTTCAGTAATTTAAAACGTTTCCATGAAGAATATTCATTATTTCAGTTGCTATTAAAAAAGCGAATTGCGCTTGCCTTTTGACCTTTGGGGGCCGCCATTTTGAATACATGCATTTGATTTTGGATTATTTCAAATCAGAGTTTCACTCTAGATAGGGCAAAATTATTCAAACTTTAGTAAAAATGGCAGCTAAAAATATTATGTTTTAAAATTTCGCCTTTTTTATTTTTCATTCGATTTTAAAAAAATTCTGCATAATACAAGAACTTAGTACAAAGATCCATAATTCCAACTTACAACTGCCACGAAAACCTGAAAAATTCCCATATTTAAACTGCCGCCATTTTGAAATTTGCACATGCATGATCACCAAAATATCAAAATTTCTAGATCTAATTGATTTCTATCTTAAAATCAAGTTTCAGATACATTGGATCAAGAGGACGATGAGAGAAGAAGATATTTAGAAGACTTTTAAATTTTGAGCTTCAACTGGCCGCCATTTTGTTTTTTGCAACCTGACCTCCAGTTTTTACATAAGTCTTTAGAGACTTATAATTTCTATCAAACTACTGAATTTTATTAGCATCGGTTGAAAGTTTTGGTTAAAACTACAACAACAAAATTTTGTACGTTGTTCGACCTTTGAGTGGCCGCCGTTTTGTTTCAGCTGTACCGACTTTGGATTTTTTATTGTGAGATTCATCATATACATCAGTGAACTTTTGTATTAAATTTCATCCAAATCGGAGCTACACTTTAGTCAGAACAGAAATCACGATTTTACGTCTAAAAATGCCGCCATTTTTTTCGCCTGGTCGATATAGCTGGTTCACAAATCTAACTGAAATATTTGCACCTTTCCAGAAAATTTAGTGAAAATCGGAAGAAAATTGCGACCTCTAGCGTGGTCACAAATTTCGTTATATCCCATATATATATATATATATATATATATATATATATATATATATATATATATATATATATATATATATATATATATATATATATATATATATATACACACACACATATATATATATATATATATATATATATATATATATATATATATATATATATACATATATTTATATATATAAGATACTCTCCGCAATAGGTAAATTTCTCTTGAGAAATTTACCTAAAAAACAACAAAAGTCGAATAATTTGTTCTGGTTAGAGTAAAATTTTGTTTTGAACGAGATTTGGAAAAAGAGTTGATTAGACTCTAAGGCAGATATCTTTTAAAGTGATTTGAAATAAAATACTTAAATTCAAAATGGCAGCCCCTAAAGCTCAGAAAGTAAGCAAAATTCAACTAAAGTGTTGAGTGTTGAAAATATTTTCATAGAAACGTGTGACATGGCTTGCATTAGAAGTATTTATACTGCAGGAAATTTATCTTGTAAAATGCTTGACTATGGATGTCTCCAGGTTGTTTTCTTCAAAACTTGATTTTTTTGAGTAATCGAGTTTTGATTTGAATTTTTGAGTTGTAATCGTTTTCTTTTCCCTGTATATGCTTGTTATTAATAATAGTTGGGGCTTAATGTTTTTCATTTTTTTACAATATCTGTACTCAATTTTGCATAAATGGCTCAAATTAAATATATTAAGCGCAAATTTTTATTTCTCATTTCTTACGTTGACTTTTCTTTTCTCATCAATTCCATTGCGTAACAGCTTCTGCAATCCTTGAGTAAAACTTTGCCTTGTAAAACGATCATAGAGAATGTTTAAAGGCCATTCATGATAGTCAAGTTTGGTGCAAAGATGAAATTTTCACTTTGGAAATGCCCTTAAACCTATAATTGCATGCTTTGCTTGGCTCTAAAATACCCTCTCTCAATCTCTAAGCTTACAAATAAAATTGCTTTCTCTTTTCAAAATGAGTCGTCCTAGCTATTGGTTCTTGTAAGTTATCCCTTTGCACTAAAAATAAATATTAACAAGAATCTCCTTTCCAATAGGGCAGCTCAAAACGTATTTTAGAGTATTATCTCCGACCACCAATATAGTATTCTAAAATTAATTTGGCGGGCTTGTTACTTGGAGTTTTCATTTATTTATTTTGATTTTTATCATAACAATTAAAATAACCCAAAACTTATAACTCTTACACCATAGTTAGATTGTAATTATGAGAAATCCTAGTCTATAATTTTTTCTTAGATAGAGCTCAAATTAACAAAAGTATGAAAGCGTTGAAGCTATCAAACTTCAATACAGTCTCACTAATAACTTCTACAAGTAGGCCGAAAGAAATATTTTGATTATACTCAATTAAAATATATATTATAGGCTAGGTAGGCTAATGGGCCGAGTAAGAGACTGGATGACTGATTATGGGCTCAGTTTAGCACTGGGGATAACCAAAGTGGTTATCTTGACAAAAAAGAGAATCCTTAGAGTAACAATAATCAGTGTTGGAGACATACTGATCGAATCAAGGCCAGCGGTGAGGTACTCAAAGATGAGTTTTCCTGAGCAAATCTGGGCAATGGCTGAGAAAGCTGCTTCGGGAATACAGGCTCTGAGTTAATTTTGGGCCAACAAAGTGGAACTTAGCCCATCAAGAAGACACCTCTTGATGAGTGCTTTAGAGTCAGTGCTACTGTACGGAGCAGAAATATGGGGCGACACTCCCAGTGAGGAGGTATACTGAAAATGCTTAGCACAAGTACAGAGAAGAGGAGCACTGAGAATTGTTTCTTCGTATCCGACAATCCCTCAGTGGTGAGAGTTATTACAGGTATGATACCTTGTAAGAGAGCGCCGCGCTATTTAACTGCGTCGGAATGGGGACGCAAGGGAGATTGTTGAACGCGAGGAGAGACAGTGCCTACTCAACGACTGGCAGCAGTCTTGGGTGAATCGCATGAAGATAAGGTGGACTGCGCGCCTCATCCCGAGATAGAGGGAGATTGTCAGTGGCGTAGCTAGAGCCTCGGGGGCCCTGGGGCAGCTAGGAAATTTGGGGCCCCCCCTACAAAAAATTTTTTTTCAACTCTATCCATAGGATTGCCTAAATAACGTTTAATTTTCCGCGCATATATGGATATCGAGCACTGTTCGACGCGATTAGCTGCTGATGTCTGTGTCAGACTCAGCAGTGTTACTAAGAGTTAAAGTTACTAGAATGAGGATTGCCGACTCTGCGCGAAAAATGGACAGATAAACGTCGAGACGGTGGGTGTGGCTTAGCGAGTGTGTAAATGTGTAAGCGAGCGTCGGTGAGAGGGGATGAATACTGTGTGCTGTTGTGTGCGGGATAGGCCATACCCACTTCTTCGACGACATTCTGTTTATTTCCGAAAGCGGCTCGAGCGTACTCAGCATTCATTTGTTTATCAGTGTTAATGACAAACAACGTAATATAACAACTGTATAATTTAAAAGTTTGTACATAGTTTTCAAGTGCTTTGTATGTTTTAATCCATTCTCACGTTATTCTGCGCCATGAAACGTGTTTATTTGAGTGGGGCGTAAAAAAGAGAAGCAAAACGAAAAAAAAGACGAAGCAAAAAAGATTTCCACTAAAATCGTGAATTGGTTATCATCCACACCTGCATCATCTATTGATACGGAAACTGTTCAAGGTATTTGATTGTAAAAATTATAAATATAATTGAATTGAGTTAAATTAACATAGTAAAATAAACACATTCTACTATGATATTCTCAAGAAGTTTTTGAAAAAATCTCATCAAAGAAATAATTAGGAATCTTTAAGAAACCGCTAGGTTAATGGAATGTATATTGATTTTAGCTGAAAACACAATTCTGCAGCGTTGTACAGTACACAATTCATCACATTTAGGTTTTGTAAATAATGAAACGCTAAAAAGCATAACTGAGCAGAACCAAGCAAGAGAGCGCTCGGACTACTGTGGTTCCACTTGTACTTGCTCCGAGTACATCCGAGCAGTCCAGAACTGCTCGAACCGGTGCTCGTACCGTTGCCGCTCTCGAGTACGCGCTCGAGAGGAGCGGGAACCAGTACATGCCTGCAATGCGATTAAAGCGATCCTCTCCCTCCCTCCCCAATTCATGCGTTCTCATACCGGGATTTCAGGCCCGAACAATCTCCTGCGAGTCCAAGCGTTCGCTCGGTTATATTTTCCAGCGGTTTGTAGTGTATTTTCAGCTCGAATAAGTACAACTTGTAAAAAATTTATAGTTTCCTAATAGACTCCTAGTTGTTTCTTTGTAATAAGGAGCACTAGGGATCTCCAGAAAAGTTATCGGAATGCAAATAAATGATTGAAATATTCCATAAATAATTTTTATGCAGAATCTTCAGAACCTGAACCAAGCACATCAACGCAGAATCAATCTCAATTCACCACAGAACCACAGACAGAATCATCCCAAAATGGCAAAGATTGCGAGGTAAAAATATTGTTATCAAAATCGATACATTTCATGACAAATTGAAAAGTTATGTAATGCAAAGCGTCAATTATTAAGGATTTTTTTATGAGATTGCCTTACTTTATGAAGTGCTTATAAAATGTTTTGCCTTTTAATTTTCTTTGCCAAGTATGTGTATTTGTTAACAGATTATGATTTTTCCCACCAAATTCGCTGGCTTCAAAACTTGCTCATGTTCCCTCTATATTTCCAGACTCCTCCGCTCGATGCGAGTAGTGCGAGCGCTACAACAGGAACAACAGGAACAGACTTACTGCCTCCTTCCGACATTGAGAAAGGACACACTTTTCCTAGCGCTATTACGGAACCAATTATGAAACGAGCTGTAATTTCATCTGGCCCCGAACAACCTACTGGTCCGTTTCCGAGAGATGAAAAACAGGGCGGACGACTTTTCTCTAAAAATGTTTACTATACTACTGTGAAATCGGGACTCCAACTGAGAAGAAATTGGTTATGCTATTCGACCGAGCATGACTCTGCGAACTGTCAACCCTGTTGGCTTTTTCCTGAGAAAACGACAGGCGGAAATCAAAGTGTTTGGGTTACAGGGTTTCGGGATTGGAAACATCTTTCGGAACGCATCAATCTCCATGAAAATTCCCAATTACACGCTCTGTCATGCGTCATTTACGAAAAGTGGCAAAAACACGGAACGTTGGACGAAGCACTTGAAAAGGATTTTAAAAAAATCATAATTTTTGGCGCAAGATACTTGAAAGAGTTTTAGATGTCACGTTAATGCTTGCCACATGCAATTTAGCTTTTCGAGGGTGAAGTCATAAACTCTTGGATAGTAATAAAGGAAATTTTTTGTCCGTGATAGAGTTATTAGCGAAATATGATCCTGTTTTGAAAAATCTATTGGAGTTGCCTGATAGGTCGGTAACATACTTGAGTCCATGCATTCAAAATGAAATTATATCTCTTTTTGCTAAACAAGTCTATGATTCTATAGTTTCTGAGTTACAAAAAGCTCTTTTTTTCTCAGTGATTATGGACACAACTCAAGATAGCAGCAAGGTAGATCAATTAAGTGAAGTTTTTCGTTAAGTTAAAATTGTGTACAATGAGAAAGAAAAACCAACCAAGTTAGAAATTTGTGAAACTTTCACATCTTTTACTGAAGTCAAAAATCAATCGGCTGATGGCCTTTCAGATCTTATTTTATCCTCAATTAAGCAGAAAGATTTAAATATTCAGAAATTGTTTGGACAAGGCTACGATGGCGCAGCCGTTATGAGTGGACGTTTGGGAGGCGTTCAAAAAAAATCCTCGAAGTAGCACCTCATGCTTTATTTGTTCATTGCGCCGCCCACAATTTAAATCTTGTCTTGAAAGATGCTGTTCGACAAAATTCAGAAATCGCACGTTTCTTAGATATTGTACAAGATATTTCCAATTTTTTCGGCCACAGTATAGTACATTGGCAAGATTTGCAAACACCTTCAGAAGAACAAAATATTTCCAAAACAACCTTAAAAACATTAAATCCAACACGTTTTTCAGGCACTCATGACTCGATTTACGCGCTTAAAAGAAGATTGCCTGATATCAGTAGAAATTTATTGCGTATCGTTTTAACCACTAAGAAGTCTAACAAAAGAAACGAAGCATTTGGACTTCAAAAACGTGTTGAATCTTTCAACTTCGTTTGCTGTTTAGTTATATTGTGCAAAGTTTTCGAAAAAATTAATAATGTGGCAAAAGCTCTTCAAACAGAAACGACAGATTTGATGACAGCACATGAGTTATTAGAAAATGCACGTATAGAAGTTTCTTCCATGCGACAATCGTTCGATGAATTTGTAAAGGAAGCAAGCGATTTATGTTTGAAACTTGGTATTCCTTCTCAATTTTCAGAAAGAAAAAAGTGCACAGAAAACGAAAAAAACATTTCGATGAATTATGCGTAGACGAAAGATTTTCGGATCCTAAGGAACTGTCACTGTTTTTTACCCTTTAGTGGGCACGATTTGTTTCCAATTAAAGTATCGATTCGAAGGTATGGAATCGGTTCTGGGAGTCTACAAGATTATTCAACCAAAGTTCATAACCAATGCCACTGACCAAGAAATTTCGTTAGAAGCCTAAAAATTTCTGAAAATTTTCCACGATCACATTTCTCCAACTTTTCCATCGCAATTACTGTCTCTGCGATCAGCGTTTCGAAAAAAAATAAGTCAGATTGATAGTGTGAAACAACTTGCCGAAATGATTATTATTGAAAACAGTTCCTTGACGTCAACCTTGATGTATGCACTGCGTGTATTATGTTCTTGACACTTCCTGTGACAGTTGCAACGGCAGAGAGATCTTTTTCAAAATTGAAATTAATAAAAAATTATTTGCGAAGCTCTATGGGGCAAGAACGACTGTCTGGATTGGCATTATTATCAATTGAGAATGAGCGAGCAAGAAAGATCGATTTTAGCGAAACTATCGACAAATTTGCGGCATGCAAATCAAGAAAGCGGCATTTTCAATACTATTTATTAATCAAAATAATTAAATTTGTTGTACTGAAACGAAAAACTGTTACTTTGTAAACAATCTAATAAAACAACGAATAAAATTTTTAATTGTTTCACTTTGAAAAAAAAATTGTTCAATTTGAGGTATTTTCAGGGGCCCCTAAAGTCTTCGCCGGGGTAAGATTCTTTCAGGGTCAAAAAAAAGTCGACGAGAAGGGGCCCTGGGGCACCGCCCCGCCTGCCCCATGCTAGCTACGGCGCTGGAGATTGTTGAACGCGAGGAGAGACAGTGCTCACTCAACGACTCGCGCCAGTCTTGGGTGAATCGCATGAAGATAAGGTAGACTGCGCGCCTCATCCCGGATGTGAGACCGTAGCCAACTCGAAGACATAATGAGACTGATTTCTACCGGACCCAGTTTTTGAGTGGGCATGGGTACTTTTAGTCTTACCTGCACAAGATTGGTGAGTCACGGTCCCCCAAGTATCGGTTTTGTCCAGGAGAGGAAGACAATGTCTGCCACATATTTTTTACGAGCAAAAAACGGGACAAATTGTAACTGGACCTCTATGGGGAGACGGGAGGGGTCCCTCCGGATGTAATAGTCGCAGTGATGCTCGCATCGGTTGACGAATGGAACCAGGTGGTACATCATACTCGAGCAGGCCAAAAAGATAAAGGGACCTCATAGCAGCCACGAGTATTGGGGCTAGAGGATCGCTTGCCTTGCAGCTTCCCCCTCCTTTCCCGCTAGAAAAAGGCTCCCCTAGCTTAAAGGTACCTCACAGCGTAACAAAATGAGACCTGCCTCGAAGTAATGTGTCAAACGGTCCCAGGCTGGGTTCTCAGGGTGGCAGGAATGGTGTTTAGTGGATAATCCAGTCGCTTTTTTGCGAGTATGGTAGTCCCAGACTTCGTGCGTCAATTACATTCACCTCCCAACTACAAAAATAAAAAACAAACAAGTTTAGTAAGCAGGAGAGTGCTCCTACCAGAAGGTCTTTGTAACCATCCTAGGGTTAGAAACAAGTTTTCTAATGGCGTGAATCGATAACTTGAACTATTCATCCAATACTTGGATATGAAATCGTTCAAATTTATACAAAAGATGCACAGTTTCTTTCATAAGCATAGTGCAACCGCCATTTTAATCTAGCTTAAATGATTTTTCTGAATGCTCGGCCGATTGAACATGTTCAAGTTAAACACTATTCCTTAAATTTTCATGAAAATTGAAAGAAAATAAAAGTGCCTAAGTCAATTTTAAATATGTATAGGGTTTTCCAATAAGAGGTGTTATTTTGAATAGATCTTGTGATTTAACACCTTGCGACTTCTTCCTTTGGAGCCACGTGATATAGAAAGCCTACGCCAATAGCCCAGCGTCGATTCAAGATCTCAAAGATGAGGCTATCGAGGACATAGGGCAGCCACTTTGCGATTTGGTTATGGAAAATTTCATGAAGAGGATATGGTCCTGTAAGCGTGTCGTAGTGGTTATTTGCCTGAAGTTAATTTTTTTCTATTAACGGCATATCTTCTTCTTTACAATAAAATAAAGATCCGATCATTTATATCAAAAAATGGCATTTTTCTTTTAATATTAAAATAACACCTCTTATTGGAAAACCCTATATCAACCATAAACACGTGTTATTGACGTTGTAATTCCATATAATTGTAATGGCTATAACTCACTTGATTATGATTCGATCTCAATTAAATTTTGTGAACATATATATCTTATGTCATTCTATATAATTGCGAAATTTCAAGAAGTTTAAAGGTACCGTTTTGGTTTTATGGGCAAAAATGTAAAATCTACAAATCATACTATTATTAACAAAGTTGAACGAATTTCGATATCTAAGGTATTTGTTGCCCTTGTACTCACAAAGACCTACGTTCGTGATAATTTTCAGATTTTTCGACTGAAAGGTGTCCAATGGCGAGGGGGGGGGGACACAAATTTTGCCTACATTTTGCCTTCCCCTGGACCCCCTAATTCATAAAATGATTTTTTTATTTCAGATTATAAGAGTTCTAATCAAGACCTTTCATTTGATACCCCACTTGACTACCTATGATTAAAAAAATTTTTAAGGGCCAATTCGTTATTAAGAGGGACCCCCCTTAAACATTTTTAAAATTTTTGTTAAGGCCTTAACTTTTGAGAGACCATCACTTCTGACCTTTTCACAAAGTTTGAGCATTCTAGCTTCTATAGTTTCTGGGGAAATCAGCTGTGACGCAAGGACAGACGGACAGACAGGTCGCGAAACTAGTAGGTCTTTGTAAAAAAAAATTTTACAAAGGCCTAAACGGTATCCTTTTGCTGTACAAAATAAAATGTGAATTGAAAAAAATATTTTGCTATTACTTTTTAGTTTTGATTCGATATTCATATTGTAATGTTATTTAAATATAATAAATATCAGCAAAAGATACCTATTTAAGAACAGTTTTTGCTAGGAGCTGTACTTGTCAGTAAATAGTTTCGAAATAATTGCGCAATGTTAACCTTCATCCTGTATTCTGGAAACGATTTGAATTATAAAATAAAAATCAAACATCCGAAGATATTTGTCATCTCCTCAAGAGTATCAGCCTCCTCGCCAAAGAACCATACATTCACAATAGTCCGACTAAGAGCTGAGTTTGAAAAAAGCATTCGAGTTCAATAGGAATGTTTTTGTCCGTGGCACACTACGGGGGGGTCAATTCGGAAATAGTTTTATTAGCTCGTAGATCAATAAGTCGGTTATTACAAGATTCCTCAAATTACGAGCTCTTCGCCTTTAGGACACCACATTTCGCTCGGTTAAGTTTTTCGAAATTTTAGGGTAGACGAAAATTTAAATTTTCGCCAAGCAGAAAACTAAGCAAGAAAAATAATATCAAGAATCAGTCTACACGATTCAAGATCAAAGGAAGAAGTCGGGGCAATCTTTCTGAAAATTTCAGTTGAATAATCTTGCGAGTTGCCATATAAAAATCAAACCTCATTGAATTCAAGGGACCTTGACGATTTTATTCAAACAAATAAAAAATTGATAAATCATACTATTCCTAACAAAATTAAGTGAATTCGGTTTTTCGAGGTATTGTCCGTTGATGTGCATATAGGGAACTTTATTCATGGTTTTTCGAGCTACAGGTGTCAAATTGCTAGGTGTGGGGACACAATTTTTCGTGCTCTTCCACTTGTCCTGCCTATGACATTAGCGTTATTACCATTTCGATAACTGATATCAAGGTCTTGTCAAGGCCTTTTATTCGATAATTTTTAGTGGCCCACATCCTTATACAGGAAGGCCCCCTTTTAAAGTCCTTTAAAATGTTTCCGACTATGAACCTTTGTTTAACCAACGACTTCTGCTCACACGATTTGATACCTCTATCTCGTGTAGGTCTTAAAGAAATTTGCTGTGACCCGGTGATGGAAAGATAGGTACTAATTTTAGCAGGATATTGTAAAACTGTTTTTTTACAAAACCCTTAAAACTTATTAAAAACGTTTTATTTCTTTTGTATTTTATGTATTAAAGTACCAGTATTAGGCAAAAATTATGTTTTTCTTCTTTGAAGCGTTATGTTAACAGGACTATCTGGATTGTTTATCAAATAAGTTTTAACTCCCAGCTCATCAGCTCCTTTCCATTCAACTAAGTACATACGAATCAGCTGTAAGGATAATTTTTCGATTAAATTGACTTTAAATCAGCTTACTAAAGTTAATTGAATAGTAAATTGGGCTGCAATATACCTTTATTTTATAAACATCGGAACTTACCCTTAGGAGAAAAACAAGTATATTCTGTTCTGCTAATCTTCTTGCTATACAAGCTCTTATTCCATGTCCAAATGGAAGTACTAAATAAGGATTAATTTTTGCGTCACGCTGCAACCAACGTTCTGGTATAAATTTCAAAGGGCTTTCAAAGTTTTGCTCCAACCTGCACGCAACCATATTTTGAGTGACCACTGTTATTCCCTTGGGAACCATATACCCACTAAAAATTGTGTCAGTATTCAAAATCCGCCCAACGCCAATAGAAATGGGATTAAGCCGAAAAGATTCTTTAAGTACAGCTCGAGTATATGGAATTTGCGTATTTAGTATTTCTGGTGTAATTGTAGTGTCTATCGTCGGAAGAACCTTCAGAGATTCTTCGTATAATTTTTCTTGAACCTTTGGATTCCGGCAAAGATGATAAATTACGAAGCAAGTACTAAATGTTGTCGTATCTACTCCTGCCAATAATAAATCAGATGCCATTCCAACAATATCAGCAAAATTAAGTCTTGGATTTTTGAAATATTCTTCCAACAATGAACCACTTGTTCCAAATAATTCTGGTGCCTCTTTCCATTGTTGCATCTTTTTATTTACCAAATCGACTGCTACGCTTTCGATGAATGATTGTGACTCTTTGAGTTTTTTGTACGTTTTGGTTTCATAAATATGCCAAAGAAAACTTTGGTCCGTAGGCAAAATACAACTGCAATAAGAAATTGTTATTATGGTCAATATTTAGTTATGAAGATTAAAACAAAAATAAAAATGCTGGGGAAATAAGAAAATTCAACTCCAAAATTAAAAAGACTAGTAAATTTTCAAAGATAATACGAGTACTACATATAATTATAAATTAGTAATAAAGTAACTAGGTTTCGATCCTTGATGAAAATAAATTAAATTAACAATTTAATAATACAAACTTCATCACCTGTTTGATACGTTTGTAGCTTCTATGAGTCGGGATGATCGGGATGTAGGTTGCCTTTCCTTTTCAGAGAAGCTATTCATTTGCTCTTGAAATGCAAGTAAACAAACAACTAAAATAAATTAAAGCTCAATGTATAATTTTATTTCAAATTCCAATTCATCTAGAAAACTTACTTTCCAAATTCAATCTAGATAATTCCGGCAAAATATCAAAGGCACTGTTCAGTTTCAGTTCATTTACGAACCTCTTTGTTACGTTGTCTACTTCGGGAATGAATTTTCTGACATGTTTGGGTGCACTTAGTCCCTTTTGAAATTCAGACCTCAACCGCCACCATTCTGGTCCATTTCTATGCTTAATAGGGAAATGTTTTCGAGTGCAAATAACAAGCGAAGTAATTGAACATGTACTCACGTAGGCAAAAGTCCTGGCGAGCGGTAAACCTTGGTTCGATCGTCACGGTATTTCTTTAGTGCCAAATGACTTCTCCTTTGAGGGTACTCGTTTGATTTATTGTCATCCAAAAGCAGAGCTATATCTTCTGGCTTGTAAATAAATAAAATGTCTACTCCGGGAAAAAGTTTTTCTCTCACTATTGGCCCATATTGTTCATATTTCTTCATTCCTGTCGAATGTAATTCATCCCAACTATATTTTCCTGAAATGAAAGATTGGTTGAAAATTTCCCTGATTAAAATACGAGTACTGTCGCAGTTTAAAGCTATCCGATTTAAGTGTTTCCTTAAATATTTAAAGTTCAACCTACAAAATCTAGGATCTCAGAAAATAAATAGGAAGTTTTCCAATATGAATTATAGTAAATTAAGTATCTCTTGATTTTATGGAAAAAGCAATTAATCTACAATATATGCGGAATTGCTTCGTTACAATTTTTTAAATAAAAAGATCCAAAAATCCGCTGTCGATCCTTCATAACAATTACTTAAGAGATTTTTTTATGAAGTGCAGATACCATAAATCAGATAAAAACTTTTTCGGGTTTGTGAAATAAATTTTATGAAGGCCCCCTATTTTTGCATTCTATTTGCCCTCCTGTACGTCCGTCAATCTGTTTGTCCGTCCATCTGTCCATCCGTCACTGTAAGTTTTCTCAGAAACTGGATAAGTTACCAAGCTGAAAATTTGTGAGATGGCAAAAAGTGGTCAAAAGTTTAGTTCCAAAGTGTTGAAAATTTCAAGTGACGCTTTGAAATTTTTTTCAACAAAGGTAGCTAAGTGGAGCATCAAATGAAAGATATGGAATGGATCTTTTACAATAAGTTTAGATGATCTCAAAGCTATGAAAAATTGCATATTTGAACCGCCGCCGTTTTGATACTTGCTCATGAATGATCACCAAACTTACAAAATCTTTAGATCTAACTATTTTCTGTCTTCTGACTATGTTCAGTGTACATCAAATCAAAATCAAGACTTTTTGAAGCCTTGAAATTTCGAGCTTCAACTAGCCGCAATTTTATTTTTAGAGACCTGACCTCTAGTTTTTCAAAAATAGTTCTGTGCATACTTATAGTTTTTGCCAAAGTACTAAATTTTATCAACATAACTTGACGGTTTCGTCGCAATCACAACAAAAGATTTTTGCACGTTTTTCGATCTTTCAGCAGCCGCCATTATGTTTCAGGTGGTTCGAGTTCGTATTTTTCATTGCGAGATTCATCACACAGCTCAATCGGAGCTATTCTTTGGTCGGAATAGACATCACTATTTTTCGTTTAAAATGGTCGCCATTTTGTTTTCACTCAACAGATTTAGCTGGTTAAACTGAGATATTTACTCAACACCTTCTGAAAAATTTGAAGAAAGTCGGAGCGAAATTGCGACCTATAATATGGTCACAAATTTTGTTAGTATATCCCATATATAGGGTGCGTCAGCAAAATCGAACAAACTTCACACTGATAAGTCACTGTAGTAGATCTCAACGACAGTAGTCATTTGTTGTTATTTCAACTGACTGATTATGTGCGTGAATTCAAAATGGCGGATTTAGTACAATCGAGTGCGGAATACAATCAAAGAGAGGCGGTTATTGAAATTCTGCGCGTTAAACGGTCACCAACAGAAATTATAAGGTTTTTCGGATATCTGAAGTTCAAAGTTTACAATATTGCTCAGAGATATGCCATGAGAAAGGGTCTCCTAGTCCAGTAAGGAAAACTCATGCGAAAGAGAAGACGCTAAGGATCCCGAAAGTTGTTCGAATGGCCCAAGACCTCGTTTCGGAGGATCCCGGGAGCTCGCTTAGGAAAATGGGTCCCATCTTGGGTGTACGTGAGGCTTCCATGCTTTGAATCGCTGAAAACGACCTGAGGTACACGTCCTACGTAATAAAAGTGCGACAGCTGCTGCCCTAAACTACTAAAACAAAAAGAATTGCCCGCTGTCACCTGCTTTTGAGTTCACTGAAGAACGATTCTGCGGGTTGCATCCGGTTTTTTCTGACGAAAAGATTTTGAGCCGTTGATGCCAAGGTGAGGTGGAATGCCCTTTGGCTTGCATACGACCCTGGAGATGTCCCGGTAGTTGCCAGGGCCAAGTTCCTCACCAGCATTAATGTGCTCGGTGTCGTCTCAAGTGAGGCTGACGTCATACCACCACATTTCTTCAAAGAAACAATTAAAAAGGAAGTCTATTTATTGGTTCTAATGATAATTGTGAAGCCATGGATTGCGTTACTGGGCAGGTTACTAGCAAAATCAGACGTCCTAATGTGGCATCCCTACAGGCCGCTGTTAAAGCAGCGTTTATCAATTTACAACGAGAGCAGTTAGAAAAGGCCTGCTCGCTATTCAGGTGGAGAATTGAAGTGGTATTGAAGCAAGCAAGTGTTACATTGAGTAATAAATTAAAGGAGAATACCTCAAGTTAAGAAACACTAACCAAGTAATAAATAATTAATGCTATAAACTGCGTGTTCTTTCCGGGTTTAGCTGATGCGCCATGTATATATACTATATATATTCATATACACATTGTGACAACGAAGTACCCGGTAGTTGTAATTTAAATTCCCCGGGTAAATGAAATTTCAAAAACATGTATTTTGTTAAGTTGGTGGGATTGTCCTTAATAACTATGCCAAATATGAGCGCGATCTGTCAACAAGTTTGTTTGCAGCAGCTGCTGAAGTCGGTACACCTCAGTAGTGCATTGCAATTTGATTGTGACCGAATTGAATGCCAAAAACGCAATAAATGCTATCGATCAACCACCGTTTTCACCACATTTGGCACCGTGTGATTACAATATATATATATATATATATATATATATATATATATATATATATATATATATATATATATATATATATATATATATATATATATATATATTGTCGCGTGTTATGGTTCACGGCCGATAATTTTAATGTTCAGGGAAAGTGGAAACGCACTGTCTTACAAATTAAGTTAAAAGAGTTTATTTACTTAGGATGCACAATCATGAATTTAACTATTTTACAAATAATTAAAATGTTATTCACTTGTCTGTAAATTTTTATTTCAACCGTCTGTATCATGAAAATCACTTGACTCACTTCACTATCAATCAATATCGCCAATACTTCACGCTCCGCTCTATCGCAGTTTTGTTATCGTGATTTTACTATTCCCCCGTTCATTCAGCTTGGCTTTATATATGGTCTCTAGTCATTCAATCCATTTCTCATACATTGGCGAACTACCTGGAATATTCGAGCAATTCTGAACGGCGCATTGACGTTACCTTCAGATGTTGATCATGCTTAGTGGATTCCTGTTCTTTCGAGTACATTCGTTTGCTGATCATGATGTTGCAAAAACAATTGTGACAATAGCTCGCAGAATTATTTGCACATGTGACACTGCCCCCACCTCAGTTCTTTTCGCCCGGAAAAGATGTGTCGCCAGTTGTGGTCAAGTCTCCTTGGAAGCAATATGGGGCAAGATGGTCCACGTTCACGATTTTCAGTTTGGCTCTCGGCTTACGGTATTCCTGTATGCGATAGAGGGTGCCGTGGATTCGCTTTGTAGCCCGGAATGTCTCTCTCAATTATGCTGCATTTTCGGAGACCTACCCTTCCACCGTTCTGGGTTGTATAGCCACACCAAGTCATCTTGCTGGAAGCCAGTAGAATTTTCCTTTCAAGGGGAAGGGAAATCCCGAATCGCCGTCCGCATACCGCCCGTTATGCATGCTAGACACGGCTGGGAAAGTGCTAGAGAAACTCATCAAGGGAAGACTCACTGACACGATTCGTGCTGCTGGGGACCTATCTCCTCGGCAGTACGGCTTTAGAGCAGGACGTTCTACCATCGATGCGATTGCAGAGGTGGTGAACGCGGTCCAAAAGGCAGAGGCATATAGTCGCACCAAGCGACGGATCGTCCTGTTGGTGACACTCGACGTCAGGAATGCCTTCAACTCCGCTAGATGGGTGGATATTCTGGACACGCTGGAAAACTCTTTTCAAGTTCCAGAATATCTAATGCGGCTTTTGAGGAACTACCTAAAGGACCGAAGCCTGCTCCACGACACGACACAGGGCCAACGAAGGATGGAAATTACATCGGGTGTTGCCCAGGGATCTATCCTTGGTCCGGACCTGTGGAACGTGTCTTACGACGGGCTACTGAGACTTGAGATGCCAGATGAGTCGCGCTTGGTCGGCTATGCGGATGATGTTGCGGCTCTGGTCGCCGGACGCACCGTTGAACAAGCGCAACTTAGGCTAGGTATGCTAATGCGCCGAGTGAGGAACTGGATGACTGCTCGCGGGCTGAGTTTAGCACTGGAGAAAACCGAAGTGGTCATCTTGACAAAAAAAAGAATCCCTAGAGTAAGGATGATCAGTATTGGAGATATACAGATCGAATCGAAGCCAGCGGTGAAGTACCTGGGGTTACTGATCGACTCGAAGATGAGTTTCTCTGAGCAAATCAGGGCAACGGCTGAGAAGGCTGCTTTGGGAATATCGGCCCTGAGTCGACTTATGGCCAACGTAGGGGGACCCAGCCCATCAAGAAGACGCCTCTTGATGAGTGCTGTAGGGTCAGTGCTACTGTACGGAGCAGAGGTATGGGGCGACGCTCTCAGCAAGGAGGTATACCGAAAACGATTGGCACAGGTACAGAGAAGAGGAGCACTGAGAATTGCATCTTCGTATCCAACAGTCTCCGACTCGGCGGTGAGAGTGATTGAGGGCGTGATACCTGTCGTCCTCCTTGCTAGAGAGCGCCGCGCTATTTACCTGCGCCAAAACGAGGATGCGAAGGAGATCGTTGTCCGCGAGGAGAGACAACGCTCGCTCAACGATTGGCAGCAGTCTTGGAGGAATTGCACGAAGGGAAGGTGGACTGCGCGCCTCATCGCGGATGTGAGACCGTGGCTGAATCGAAGGCATGGTGAGACTGACTTATATCTGACCCAGCTTTTGAGCGGGCACGGGTGTTTTCAGTCTTACCTGCACAAGATCGGCAAGTCACGGTCTCCCGATTGTCGGTTTTGCCCAGGAGAAGAGGAAAATGCACGTCACACATTTTTTGCGTGTACCAAATGGGCCAGGCTGCGAAGGGAACTCTACAGGGAGACGGGAGAGCTCACCCCGGATAATATAGTTGCAGTGATGCTCGAATCGGTTGACAAATGGAACCAGGTGGCACATTATGCTCGGATAGTCCTAAAATATATAAGGGACTCACAGCAGCCGGGGCGCTGGGGCTGGGGGATCGCTCTTTTGGCAATTCCTCTTACCCCCTCCCCTCCCGCTAGGAAAGGGACTCCCCAGCTTGAAGGCGCCCCACGGCGTAACGAAACGAGACCTGGCCCGAAGTAATGTGTCAAACGGTTCCAGGCTAGGTTCTCAGATTGACAGGGGAGGTGTTTAGTGGGTAGTCCAAAGGTATCCTCCCTGGGAGGTGGGCATAAATGCCTTCACCTCCCTACCACAAAAAAAAAAAACAAAAAAAAAAGTAGAATTTTCCTTTAGATTATACCTGGTCTTCATGCTTTTTGCACTGTCCGATGTACCTGGTTCATCCGTTGCCTAAGCTCACTTGCGTACTCCGAGATTGTTTGGGGTTTTTCAGGGGGTGTTCTGAAGCTTATATTAGCCGGCAGACGAAAAGTCCATCCCTAAATGCCTTTGGTTGGGGATCGGTCCATCGATGCGTGCTCGGAAGCTCTGTACGCCATCAATAAAAATGGGATGTCCCGGTCCCAGTCCCTTTGGTTCTCGTCATCCATCTTGGCCAGGTGTTTACTAAGTATCCCGTTGAAACGTTCAACCATTACATCGGATCGGAGATGCAGCGGTGTTGTTCTCGTTTTGCGTATTCCCAGCAGCTCGCACATTTCGCCAAAAACTAGTGACTCAAAGTTTCGGCCTTGATCCAAATGTAGTTCACAAGATACGCCGTACCTACTGACCCAATTTAACACTAGCTCTTCGGCTACAGTAGTTACATCCTGGTTGGGAATGGGGTAGACCTCGAGCCACTTGCTGAAATAAACGGCTACAACCAGCGTGTATCGATTTCCCCATTCAGATTCAGGAAAGGGTCCTGCGATGTCAACAGCGATCCTTTCAAATGGTACCCCCACGTCATAGGTTTGCATTTGTCCTCTCAGTCGTCGCTTTGGGCCGTTGACGGAAGCGCAAATTGTGCATCTGCGACACCAGTCCTCTAGGTCTTCTCGAGCGTGGAGCCAGTAGAATCTTTCCCGCAATTTCGCTAAGGTCTTGTTAACACCAAGGTGGCCTCCCGATGATCCTTCGTGCATTTCCTTAACCACATCGTGAATTCGGCTTTTGGGAGGTAAAGTTTGCATCCTAAAGGAGTTCCATTGTGCCCAATAGCTTTTCAGGGATGCGCCATGCATCGAAACGTCCTTCCACTCAGATCGCCCAGCTGTCTCCTTCCATACGAGCAGTGGTCCAATGTCTTCATCGGCTAGCTGGGCGTTTTGAATCTCCTCCAATGACCAACCTTCATCGAATTCGGCCATTACCACTGGCAGATCAACGGTCGGTTCCTTTTCCTCAATCCGTCGGCAATGCTTGCAGTTAGCTAGACATGGACGACGAGATAGGCCGTCAGTATTTCCACGATTTCCACTTCTGTGAAGTAGTTATTGCCTCACTAGGTCTGGTCGGATAAACGGCCGGGTCGCACCAGTGTCGCTTGTTATGGTGCAATGTTTTTCGTCAACTTGACCTGGATGGCGTAAGTCTGCTTCTCCACGATGTAGTCTTGGCATGATGATGATGGTGCTGGGCACGTCGATCCTAATAGCCAACATCCGCTCCAAGAGGTTGACCCCCTCAGTTTGAAGGGCTTCCATTTTGGGCTCCTGACTCATTCTGGATCTCCACCACCCTGGACAATAGCTCCGTTTTCTTCGCTTCTTGCAGTCTCTTTGTCGATGTTCCTTCTCACCGCAATCGTAGCATCTAGCTGCACCATTTACCTGCGTCTCTCGCTCATTTTGCACGCGCTCAAACCTGCACTTATCTGCCACTTCCTCGTGAACCCGGGCAGTGGTACGACTCACAATTTTCGCTGCCTCAAAGTTCAGACTGTAAGCCAATGCGTCCTTGACCGGTTGCTTTTGAGCTAAACGCACGGCTTGATGCAATTTCTGGTACTTTGATTTACCGATGAATGCTTCTGTGGGTCAGTGTCTTGCGCTAGCTGCTGTAAACTTTCGCCAGACTTCTGCGTCCGATGCCGTAGCTGTAACCGATAAATCTGCTTCAGATGATCGTCACCATAACGCGTTTTGGGAGCATTGATTATAGCAGCCGGGTTTGAGTGTAACTCAACGGGGATAGCCTGCAAAAGCTCGGCATCCGGGCCTCTCAAAGCAAGAATCAATGCAGTTGCTGGTTTCTGCTCATTCCACTGATTTGTCCTATCGGCGGCTTCAAACTGGATCTCGTAGATACTCCAGACCATTTGCTCGTCGAATATTGGCGCTTTCACATTTCTGGATGTGCTTTGCATCGCGGTTATAAGCGGAGCCGGTGAGTTGTTACTACTGCCTTCCTGCTTCCAATTCCTTTCTCATTTTTTCCATCTCATTGTTGATTCTCTTCTCGACCTGGCTAAACTTCTCCTCGACCTCGCAAACTTTTTCCTCGACGCATTTCATTTGGTTGTTCAGACTACTGAGCTCCGCTTTTATTTCGGTTGACTGTTTTTGCAAGGCTGCCTTGATTTCGAGTTCCTGTTGGTCTAGCTTCGTTGATTGCACCTCCAGCTTCTGTGTGATGTCTGCCTTGATTTCGAATGCTTCTTGATCTAGCTTCGTTGATTGCCCCTCCAGCTTCTGTGTGATGTCGGCGTTGATTTCAAATGCTTCTTGATCTAGCTTCGCAGTTAAATTAGATGCCTGCTGTCGCTGCTCTTGCTACATCAACATCAACATTTACATCAGCACATTTTCTGATTCCTTTGACTTTGGTGTTTCTGTTTCTCCACTTTTTGCACCTTTTTCCGCATCTGAGGTCTCGCCTGAATCCAGATTCACGCCTTCCTACTCGATCGCGTCACGCAAGCGTACAATCAGTATGGCTTTGTACCTTGTGTAGCCACATTTCGCTGTTCAAACTGTTCCTTGAGCTCCGATATGGTGAATTCATCAATTCTTAGATGTGCAAATTTCGTGGCATTTATATTGTTTGGGCTGTTCATGTTTTTTCCACCAGTTTTCACATTAAATTTCGAAGTTTTCTTTCTCACTTCTCAACACCACTGCCGCGGCCGATAATTTTAATGTTCTGGGAAAGTGAAAACGCACTGTCTTTTAAATTTAGTTAAAAGAGTTTATTTACTGAGGATGCACAATCGTCAATTTAACTATTTTACAAATAATTAAAATGTTATTCACTTGTATATAAATTTTTATTTCAACTGACTGTATCCCGAAAATCACTACACTCACGGTTTTACTGTTCCCCCCATTCATTCAGCTCGGCTTCATATATGGTCTCTAGTCATTCAATCTTTTTCTCGCACATTGGCGAACTACCTGGAATATTCGAGCAATTCTGAATGGCCGCAGTGACATCACTTTCAGATGTTGATCATGCTTGGTCGATTCTTGTGTTTTGAGTACATTCTTTTATTGATAATGATGTTATTGATAGTTGCGCCAACAATCCCGACAGTAGCTTGCAAAAATGTTTGGACATGTCACTATATATATATGTATATATATATATATATATATATATATATATATATATATATATATATATATTGTATATAGTATTCTCTACAATATGCAAATTTCTCTCGACAAAAATTTACCTAAAAGCAAGTGCAAGTACAATATTATTCCGCATAGCCGACCAAGCGCGACTCATCTGGCATTTCAAGTCTCAGTAGCCCGTCGTAAGACACGTTCCACAGGTCCGGACCAAGGATAGATCCCTGGGCAACACCCGATGTAATTTCCATCCTTCGTTGGCCCTGTGTCGTGTCGTGGAGCAGGCTTCGGTCCTTTAGGTAGTTCCTCAAAAGCCGCATTAGATATTCTGGAACTTGAAAAGAGTTTTCCAGCGTGTCCAGAATATCCACCCATCTAGCGGAGTTGAAGGCATTCCTGACGTCGAGTGTCACCAACAGGACGATCCGTCGCTTGGTGCGACTATATGCCTCTGCCTTTTGGACCGCGTTCACCACCTCTGCAATCGCATCGATGGTAGAACGTCCTGCTCTAAAGCCGTACTGCCGAGGAGATAGGTCCCCAGCAGCACGAATCGTGTCAGTGAGTCTTCCCTTGATGAGTTTCTCTAGCACTTTCCCAGCCGTGTCTAGCATGCATAACGGGCGGTATGCGGACGGCGATTCGGGATTTCCCTTCCCCTTGAAAGGAAAATTCTACTGGCTTCCAGCAAGATGACTTGGTGTGGCTATACAACCCAGAACGGTGGAAGGGTAGGTCTCCGAAAATGCAGCATAATTGAGAGAGACATTCCGGGCTACAAAGCGAATCCACGGCACCCTCTATCGCATACAGGAATACCGTAAGCCGAGAGCCAAACTGAAAATCGTGAACCTGGACCATCTTGCCCCATATTGCTTCCAAGGAGACTTGACCACAACTGGCGACACATCTTTTCCGGGCGAAAAGAACTGAGGTGGGGGCAGTGTCACATGTGCAAATAATTCTGCGAGCTATTGTCACAATTGTTTTTGCAACATCATGATCAGCAAACGAATGTACTCGAAAGAACAGGAATCCACTAAGCATGATCAACATCTGAAGGTAACGTCAATGCGCCGTTCAGAATTGCTCGAATATTCCAGGTAGTTCGCCAATGTATGAGAAATGGATTGAATGACTAGAGACCATATATAAAGCCAAGCTGAATGAACGGGGGAATAGTAAAATCACGATAACAAAACTGCGATAGAGCGGAGCGTGAAGTATTGGCGATATTGATTGATAGTGAAGTGAGTCAAGTGATTTTCATGATACAGACGGTTGAAATAAAAATTTACAGACAAGTGAATAACATTTTAATTATTTGTAAAATAGTTAAATTCATGATTGTGCATCCTAAGTAAATAAACTCTTTTAACTTAATTTGTAAGACAGTGCGTTTCCACTTTCCCTGAACATTAAAATTATCGGCCGTGAACCATAACACGCGACAATATATATATATATATATATATATATATATATATATATATATATATATATATATATATATATATATATATATATTGTAATCACACGGTGCCAAATGTGGTGAAAACGGTGGTTGATCGATAGCATTTATTGCGTTTTTGGCATTCAATTCGGTCACAATCAAATTGCAATGCACTACTGAGGTGTACCGACTTCAGCAGCTGCTGCAAACAAACTTGTTGACAGATCGCGCTCATATTTGGCATAGTTATTAAGGACAATCCCACCAACTTAACAAAATACATGTTTTTGAAATTTCATTTACCCGGGGAATTTAAATTACAACTACCGGGTACTTCGTTGTCACAATGTGTATATGAATATATATAGTATATATACATGGCGCATCAGCTAAACCCGGAAAGAACACGCAGTTTATAGCATTAATTATTTATTACTTGGTTAGTGTTTCTTAACTTGAGGTATTCTCCTTTAATTTATTACTCAATGTAACACTTGCTTGCTTCAATACCACTTCAATTCTCCACCTGAATAGCGAGCAGGCCTTTTCTAACTGCTCTCGTTGTAAATTGATAAACGCTGCTTTAACAGCGGCCTGTAGGGATGCCACATTAGGACGTCTGATTTTGTTAGTAACCTGCCCAGTAACGCAATCCATGGCTTCACAATTATCATTAGAACCAATAAATAGACTTCCTTTTTAATTGTTTCTTTGAAGAAATGTGGTGGTATGACGTCAGCCTCACTTGAGACGACACCGAGCACATTAATGCTGGTGAGGAACTTGGCCCTGGCAACTACCGGGACATCTCCAGGGTCGTATGCAAGCCAAAGGGCATTCCACCTCACCTTGGCATCAACGGCTCAAAATCTTTTCGTCAGAAAAAACCGGATGCAACCCGCAGAATCGTTCTTCAGTGAACTCAAAAGCAGGTGACAGCGGGCAATTCTTTTTGTTTTAGTAGTTTAGGGCAGCAGCTGTCGCACTTTTATTACGTAGGACGTGTACCTCAGGTCGTTTTCAGCGATTCAAAGCATGGAAGCCTCACGTACACCCAAGATGGGACCCATTTTCCTAAGCGAGCTCCCGGGATCCTCCGAAACGAGGTCTTGGGCCATTCGAACAACTTTCGGGATCCTTAGCGTCTTCTCTTTCGCATGAGTTTTCCTTACTGGACTAGGAGACCCTTTCTCATGGCATATCTCTGAGCAATATTGTAAACTTTGAACTTCAGATATCCGAAAAACCTTATAATTTCTGTTGGTGACCGTTTAACGCGCAGAATTTCAATAACCGCCTCTCTTTGATTGTATTCCGCACTCGATTGTACTAAATCCGCCATTTTGAATTCACGCACATAATCAGTCAGTTGAAATAACAACAAATGACTACTGTCGTTGAGATCTACTACAGTGACTTATCAGTGTGAAGTTTGTTCGATTTTGCTGACGCACCCTATATATGGGATATACTAACAAAATTTGTGACCATATTATAGGTCGCAATTTCGCTCCGACTTTCTTCAAATTTTTCAGAAGGTGTTGAGTAAATATCTCAGTTTAACCAGCTAAATCTGTTGAGTGAAAACAAAATGGCGACCATTTTAAACGAAAAATAGTGATGTCTATTCCGACCAAAGAATAGCTCCGATTGAGCTGTGTGATGAATCTCGCAATGAAAAATACGAACTCGAACCACCTGAAACATAATGGCGGCTGCTGAAAGATCGAAAAACGTGCAAAAATCTTTTGTTGTGATTGCGACGAAACCGTCAAGTTATGTTGATAAAATTTAGTACTTTGGCAAAAACTATAAGTATGCACAGAACTATTTTTGAAAAACTAGAGGTCAGGTCTCTAAAAATAAAATTGCGGCTAGTTGAAGCTCGAAATTTCAAGGCTTCAAAAAGTCTTGATTTTGATTTGATGTACACTGAACATAGTCAGAAGACAGAAAATAGTTAGATCTAAAGATTTTGTAAGTTTGGTGATCATTCATGAGCAAGTATCAAAACGGCGGCGGTTCAAATATGCAATTTTTCATAGCTTTGAGATCATCTAAACTTAAAATTATAAATGACTGCGCTAAGTACTTGCTAACCAAAAAGTAACCAAGTTGAAAATTTAAAACCTGATATTCTTAGCTGTTTTTTTTACTAAAAATTTAATGCTTTTGCCCTGTCTAAAATGAAAATCTGAGTCGAACGAAATTTGACACATTGATTAATGAGACCTTAAGACACAAACATTTTAAATCTGAAGTTGTATGCATGCTTTCAAAATGGCTACAGTCAGAAAGTAAGCGTGATTCGCTATTTTAGTAGCAACAGAAATAATGAATACTTGGAAGTATTTATACAACAGACCATTTTCAGGGTATTTTTAAAATATTTTTAACCATACGTTAAATCGCAACCTGTCAGTCTGTCCTAACCGTCCGTGCGACACAGCAAATTTTCTCGCAAACCACATGAACTAGACCCCGTAGGTCAAAAGTTGTGCCCTCTCAACAGTTGCAGTGCAAAAAAATATTTTAAAGGTGTTTTAGGGGGTCTTCCTAGACAGCGGGTGGTTCTTAAACATTTTTTACTAAAGGTAGCAAATATGGTTGTCAAATAAGAGGTTTTGGTGAGAGCTTTTCAAGACAGGTTGCAAATAAGAGGCATTTGCAAGGAAGGGTGCTGGTTGAAGGGAAATATACGAAAAATTTGTGTTCTCCCTCTCGCGATTGAACATCTTTGACCAGAAAAATCTAAAAATATCGCGAAAGTAGGTCTTTATGAGCACAAGGTCAACAAATACCTCAGAGATTAAAATTCGATGAACTTTGCTAATAAAAGTACATTTTAAGAATTTCACGTTTTCATCTATAAAATCGAAGAACGAACCTCAAATTTGCTTCAATTTTCTAATGTGAAACGCTATCAGAAAGTTTCATAAAAATCAAACCGTAATCAGCTAAATTATAGATTTAGATGGTTTATCAATTACAACAGCAATCACACGTGATACTGTACAAATACACTTTCGCAAAGGACCTAAACACTACAGATGTGTAATGGTTTTGACGAAAATTTTAAATATATTTCAATGTATTGATATGTTATCATTACTACTCACATATTAAGGTCAACAGATCGCAAATTAGATGGGGGCAAATTAAAATTCATAATAACCATACATTGATTTTCTGAGCTCAGTTCATGGAATATATCGTTGTATTGAATTTGCCATAGGTCCCCGTCTAGCTTCACTCCAATTGCCCTCACTCAAAGATATTCAATATATATTTTTTTCTTTAAAAGCCATCGGGCTTTGCTTTGTTATGTGAGCAGACGCGTTTCGACTACTTTAAGTCATCTTCAGTGTCTAAAGGATTTGTTAATTTGTTCCCTTCAACAAATCCTTTAGACACTGAAGATGACTCGAAGTAGTCGATACGCGTCTGCTCACACAGAAAAGCAACGCCCGACGACTTTTAAAGAAAAAAGATAATTGATCTGCGGATATCAAATAAACAAAATTACTGACTATATTCAATATATTTGCGGATGCTTGGGTAAGGGTCCATGTTTCACCCCCATAGCATAACACAGGTCTTATCACTGATTTGTATACTTGGAGCTTTGTTTTCCTGTAGATACAGCAGGTCTTCACGATCATCAAAACTGAGTAAAATATTTTGTTTGCGAGCTATATTCTTCGGGGTATTTCATCTTTTTCATTAACGGTTCTCGTTATTTTGGCACCGAAATACATGAGTTCACTCACATTTTTGCCATTGTATCCGCCAAGTGTGATATTTTGATTGCTTGAGGTATTTTTCCTCGACTGCATTTGTTTTATTTTCATTGATTTGTAGCCCTACTAGTTTTGCTTTGCTGCTGAGTTTCAGAAAGAGTTCTTTGGCAGTTGTTAATGACCGTGACAAAATGTTGATGTCGTCCACATCTATTACTTGGCTCAACTTGAATAGTAATGTACCTCGTGTATCGACAAGTAGTTTCCGTATGACGCACTCCAGAGCTAAATTGAATAGCAATGGGGTCAGCCCATCCCCCTGCTTTTGTCCGATATTTGTCTCAAAGGCATCGGTGAGTTGGTTATTGATGCTGACTTGGGAGGTGGTCGACGTTATTGTCATTTTGGTAAGCCGGACTAATTTGGCTGGGATACCAAAGCAAAGCATTATTTGATACAGGACGTTACGCTCAATACTGTCGTATGCTAGCTCAAAGTCAACGAAAATTAAGTACGCATCTGTGTTAAACTCTCAGCATTTTTATGTATCTGCTTGACAGTGAACAGTCTACCTGCTCTAAAACCACTTTAATACTTCCATGGCGATCACTGGTTGTTTTAGATGCGTTGTTGTGGTTTGTGTTCTATAAATTATGTCTCAGTCCCTTGTCTAACAACTCTATTCCTTGTGTTGTAAAAGACGTATTTGATAGATTTACAGTCCGTAGATAGAAGGCTCTCAGAATTACCACACCAGCGGGTGTGGCCATTCTGTTTTGTTTTTTCATCAATTCGTTGTTTCTTTGTTATGGTCTCATATCATTGAAAAATTGTAGAAAGTTTTCAGTTTGTATAATATTATTTAATTATAAGTGTGAATGTAGTAGCTATCTGCTGATTTCGTCCTTTTTTGTATGTAGTGCTCTTATTTCTTTTTTAATGCGAAGTACTTGTGCAATACATTGTGTGTTTCGTGCAGCAATTGTTTTTTGCTTTATTATGATTTTTGCAAATGCTGGAGTAACGTTGTATTTTAAACTCTATTTATTAAATCATATGTTTGCTATGGTTCGATGAAGCCTTGGGGAAGGTTGTGGAATGACGTTGGCAGAAAGTGTTGCAGTCAATTACTTTCTTTATTTGATATCCGCAGGCCAATCGTGCTTTTGCTTGAAAAGCCATCGGGCCTAGTTTTGTTGTGTGAGCAGACCCGTTTCGACTCCTTTGAGTCATCTTCGAAGGAAAGTAGAGAACCGAGACTTGACATCCTAACAAGGCTTGAAATGTATAAACATAAGAAAACAAACGGTGACATTATCAACAAACAACTTATGAGAAATTTCAACATGATTCTCTCAGCACTAGATCACCCCCTCCGAGAAAAACGGAAACGAGATGAAACAGAATAAACGGATATTCAAAAATTCAAAAAAAAAACAAAAATCTAATTTAGTACCTGACATAATTTAGGACTACCTGCTGAAATTATTCCCTCCAACACATCCTTCAGATACTGAAGATTACTCAAAGGAGTCAAAACGCGTCTACTCACACAAAAAAGCAAGGCCCGATGGCTTTTCAAGAAAAGAATCCCCGTTAGCAGCACCAGCCGGAAAGGTAAATTTCTCGTACGTAGCGTTACTGCAATTTTTGTAGCACCACATGGGTATTTATTAACATAAAAAGAATCTGTCGCCGTTCGTATTTGGAGACACTTCATAAAGGCGCAAATATTTTGCTAATTAAATTGAGTTGCACACGTATGGTTCACATATTGAAGATCGGCGGGTAATAAATTGTGAAAAACATATTTATACTGGTTTCGCCCTTCTCACATTTGCTGTTTACACATTTCACAGTGGTTACCACACAAAGGTGATAACTTTTTGGCTTAAAGAGCTCAAATATTTAATTTCAAAAGATTTCCATAAAAGTTTAATTAGCACTTGCGTTGCCATTAATATATACATTTTCGATTCTTTTCTGAACCATCAGGGGCCGTCATTTTGAACTTTTATTGAAAACGGCTGCTAAAAATATTCAGCTGTAAATTTTCGAATTTTATATTTTTCATCCGATTTGCATAATTAAATTAAATTAGCTTGCCTTAATAACTTATAATTTCAAGTTTTATCGAAATCTTTTGAGAAACTTAGCTGCTAGAGAGCTACAGAAATAAAAAAAAATGTTTATGTCACCCCCCTGTATGGGGAGACCCCCTTAAACACTTTAAAATATTTTCTTGCACTGCAAATTTCAAGAGGTACCATTTTGACCTACGTAGAAAATTTGCTCATTCTAGCTCATGTGGTTTGCGAGAAAACTTGCTGTGACGCACGAACAAACGGGCGGACGGACAGACAGACAAGTCACGATTTTATAATTTTTTAGGGTATTGTTAAAAATATTTTACAATATTTCAAAAAAGTCTGATTTAAAAATACTTCCAAGTTGTCATTTAAAACTTTTCCATGAAAAAAATTCATTATTTCAGTTGCTACTAAAATACCGAATTGTGCTTGCCTTCTGGCCTTTGGGGGCCGCCATTTTGAATGCATGCATTTGATTTTGGATTATTTTAAATCTTTGTGTGCTAGGACCTCATCAATCAATGTGCCAAATCTCGTTCAAATCGGAGTTTCACTCTAGACAGGGAAAAATAATTCAATTTTTAGTGAAAATGGCAGCTAAAAATATTAGGTTTTAAATTTTCGACTTCTTTTATTTTTCATTCAATTTTAATCATTTTCTGCAAAATACAAGAACATAGTACAGAGATCCATAATCTCAAGTTTCATCAAAATCTGGTGGAAAATGTGACCACTCGAAGGCCACAAAAACCTGAAAAAACGCATATTTAAACCACCGCCATTTTATGATTTGCACAAGCATAATCACCAAAATATCAAAGTCTGTAGATCTTAGTAATGTCTACCTTGAAACCATCTATGTCGGATCAAAATTGTGACTTTTAGAAGCCTTTGAAGTTTTGAGCTTCAACTAGTCGCCATTTTGTGTTTTGCAACTTGACCTCCATTTTTTTTTACAATATTCGTTAGACACTTACAATTTCTATCCAACTACCGGATTTCATTAACATCTGTTGAAAGCTTTGACCACTATTACAACAACAAAATTTTGCACGTTTTTTCGACCTTTGACCGGCTGCCATTTTGTTTCTGCTGTACCGACTTTGGATTTTTTATTGTGAGATTCATCACATACATTAGTGAACTTTTGTACCAAATTTCATCCAAATCGGAGCTATACTTTGGTCAGAACAGAAATCACGATTTTTCGTCTAAAATGGCCGCCATTTTGTTATTGCCCGGCCAATATAACTGGTTCACCAACTTGTCCGAGATATTTACTAAATACACCATTCCTGAAAATTTGGTGAAAATCGGGTCAAAATTTCAACCTCTAGCGTGGTCACAAATTTCGTTATATCCCATATATATATATATATATATATATATATATATATATATATATATATATATATATATATGTATATATATATATATAAAGATACTCTCCGCAATAGGTAAATTTCTCTCGAGAAATTTCCCTAAAAAGTGTAGGAAGTTTTTCTTAAGATTTTACTAGACTTTCTATTGACGTGGCCAAATCCCCGAGTATTCACCAATAAACGTTTGATTTTAAAATTATAACTCTAGGGTTGAAAATAAGTATGGGTATCAAATGAAAGGTCTTGAACTTTTCAAAACAGGTCTTAGTTCAACACTTTTTGCTTCGAGGGGCGCACAGGGAGAGGAAATACACGAAAAATTTGTGTCTCCCCCCTCGCGATTGGACATCTGTGATCTGAAAAATCTGAAAAAAATTTAGAAAGTAGGTTTTTATGAGTACAACAACAAAAAATACCTTAGAAGTCAAAGTTCGCTCAACTTTGTTAATAATAGTGTGATATTAAAATTTCACATTTTCCGCGATTAAACCGTATGGGTACCCTTAAACTAATCAAAATTCGATATTCAAGTAGTCCTACAAAAGGTAGGATAGACGGAAGTTATAGCCATTTGAAATTTCTCCATTTCCAACAACAATAACACATGATTTTGGTATTTTCTGGACTTTCCATCGAATCATTAACTGCAGTTTTAGTTTGATCTTTTTCAAATTTTTAAATAATGGCAATAATATTAATATTTTTGGGTATCCATGATTCGAGTGATTTTTGTTGGTTTGCAACAAAATGGCGACCGTTGAAAACAGAAAAACAATGGATTTTCTTTGAAACGTGCACACTTCTTTGACATATTTTTTGACTTTATTCGTTGCTGGTGAATGTATTTCTGAGAATTTGAGTACAAAATCCTTCTGACATGAGCGCCGGTCTGACTACCCATCTTGTTTTCTGCAAATATTGGATGAATAATTCAAGTCATCGATTCATCCCATCAGGAAGCTTGCGTTCCCCTACTTACTCGACTTATTTTACCTTTGAATTGAAGGTGCTCATCTCCAGCAATTCACTAATAAATTCAATCAAGCGTTAATAGCATGTACCTTAGATGTTGAAGTTCGGGAAAAATAAACAAACTTATTCAATCTTCTCATTTAAAAAAGCCGCCATTTTGTTTTACGATTACTGATGTCACTCATTGAACAAATCCTCAAAGATATTCATAATACCTATCATTCCTGAAACTTTCATGCAAATTCTAGCAAACCTCTAGTGTCTGAGTCGGTAAAGAGTGCATATTGTTCCATAACCATATGATTCTAGAGTAATACAGAGCATATTGTTTCATTGTAATACAGAAAAATTCAAGCCGCTACAACACTGTTAATCACCATTCGATCCCTTTGAAACTTTTAGAGCAGGTCAATTTTATAAATAACCATTAGTTTGCCGAAACAGCTATAAGTGTATAAAATTTAATTGAATTTAAAGGTACTGCTACAGTTGCATTCAAATAAATGTAAAATAGATAAATCATACTATTACTAACTAAGTTGGTCGAAATTCAACTTTTGCTACATTTGTTATTGTTGTACTTATCAAGGCTTATTTCTATAATTTTTTTTCAAATTTTGCGGATGAAAGATGTCCGGTTGCGAGGTGGGTACGTGAAAATTACGTACATTCTTCTTCCGTGTCGGTACTGATAAGGTAGTTTTGGGAAGATTTCAGTAAAATCTTTTCAATGATCTCCACTTCGCTACCAATGATGCAAAATTTTTTTCAAAGGGTCACCCCCCTATATGGGGGGATACTCGTACCCCATAAAACTCTCTAAAAAAGTTTCACCCCTAAGCTTTCAAAAAGTCACAACTTTTGACCTTTCCACAAAGTTCAAAAAAGCATTTTATCCAATACTAATCGTTATAAATTTTAAAAGAACATAAAGCTAATTCCAACCAATAAAACTATGAAAAACTTAATGACCCGAATGGCTCGCTAAATTTATACGTTATTAATGAAACACATTTAATGAAAAAAAACACCAGCAAATTTAAATTAATTAAGATTATTACATATTTTTTGATTCAATTGGAAAAAGGGGAAAAACCCAACCAACACTATTCAAAAATTACTTATATTACTAAACCAACAGTTAACTTTTATCCTATACCTAATATGATATAACCCTAATTTTAAACAAATCGAATTAAAAAAAACGTTATCTTATACTGAAATCTATTCCTAATTTATAATACAAATAAGCACTGGATGTAGCAAGGATGAGATAAAGCTTAAAACTAAGTAACGAAAAAACATGAAAACGGAGAATAAAAAAGAATTATTTAGACATTGTCATTCAGCCACCAATACCTAGATTCCTCCGTCTCAGCTCGACCAGCCTCAACGAATCTAGCAAACGAGTATCTCCATTAGAATTGTTGGTCTTGGGAACTCAAATCTGGAGGATATTTTATCTTCTTTTCGGTGACCCATCAATATATGTGATGTATGATTGGGACACCCCCAGAATTAAAAAAACATCGACTCATGTCCAAATACACGAACGCTTCTCGCAGAACAAGGGCAGTATCGAGGCAAGTCACAATATACTCGTCTGTAGGGTGGAATGGCTATGAAATCCCAGAGTTTTCACTTACAGTTACAGATCTCGCGATATGATTCCGAAGAAGTTTCAATATGCAGATATCGACTCGTGTTACTTTAGCAGTTTGATAAATTTTTCTATTCGATAGATAGTGCTTCCAATCCGTCTCAGGCTTTCTGTGCAAACCAGTTTATACACGAAGACATTTCCTTTCGAAAACTTTTAATCTTTCCGTAGTGCTAACACTCTGGTTTTACCAGATCTGACATACATATGTAAAAACTGGTCTTAAAACGGTCTTTCAACAGTTAATTTTGACCTTTTGATCAATGTATCTGGAATGGAAGAGCCTTCGTAGAGCCATGACCACTTTTTGTGCCTTATTGAGCATGATTTTGACATGTTCAGGATAGTACAGATACTGATTGAGATGAACACTGAGGTATCGAACACAGGATTTATGTGAAACCCGTTCTGAACTAGCCTAACTAACCATAATTTGGGAGTCCTTCCAATTACATTACAGGTCTTTACTGCCCCCTGCAGCATTGTCCGAAACAAAATTGTTTCGCACTTCTGCGCAGTGATTTTCATTTGCCAATTGTCAGTGTACAGCTGCAAATAATTAAACATTTTTTGAAGATCGCTCGGAACTATTGTAGCTTTTCGGTCTGCCGTATATGTTAGATGATCAGATCTACTAATACTGATGATTGCAATGGCAAGACATTAAAATCAAAGCCGCTTAATAGCTTGCGAATGAAAATTGAGAAAAGCAAAGACGCAGTAACTGTTCCCTGCTGTGAAACATTCAAGACCTTGAAGTCACGCATTATCGTCTGATTTCCATCAGTTACAATAAATGATTTCTCGTGTCTGGGGAACCTGTCCTGAAGGAGTTTAAAAATTAGTCCATCTAACCACACCGTATTGAAGACTTTCTCCATATCAATGAGACATGCTCCAACACATTCTTTGTTGTTTTGTTTCCAACAGATGTCTGAGGTTACTTTCGTTATCACATTTATGGTGTAATACCTGGCACGAAAATCAAATTGGTAATTCAGCATCAACTCATATTTTTCAATGTGAGCGTTTAACGCATTGTTTAGTATCACATAAAACACCTTGCCGATGTTAGGCAGCAAGCTGATTGGGCGATAGCTTTTCGGGCATGAAGATTCTTTTTCTTACTTCAAGATTGGAAATACCTTAGCCTTTTTCCACTTACTTGGGAAATATGAATCGCTCAACATGCTGTTGAACAATTTGCAATAATTCCTAATAGCAACCGTCATACCACATGATTTCTTGTTGATTATCGTGCCAAATATGAAACACAAGTTCTCATAGCTAACAAAATAATCAAAAAAATTCAAGTTCAGTATGAGGTCAGATGTTAATGTTTCATTGAAATGAAGAATTGATTCACCTTTCAGGCTTGATTTGAAGTCGGAAACTTTTGCTTCAACGACCTCTGAAAATATTTCATTACTTCTCTCAGGGTTTGTTAGATGAACGAATTCGAAATGTGTTCAAATCAGGGTAAGTTTCTGCAATCCATCACATATAATCCTGTTTCCATTTCTATCTGGAGTCGTACTGTCAATTTCGATACCAGCCCTATCGAGTAGATTCATCACATCACTAGCGACTTCAAGACTCGATACCTTCACTCGAAACTTCTTTCGGAATGAACTATTAATTTCATGAAAACGCCATCTGGGTCCTGTGGGCTAACACCCCTCATTTTTTCCAACCTTTGATCGCTAACCTCACGCCTGAAGTATGAACGAATTAAATTCCGGACATTCTTCAAGTGTAATTTCAACGAAGCCAACGAGGGGTGGTTGTAGCCCAGAAATCGTCGATAAATATTGTTAACGCGTGTAAGAAGAAGACTTTTCAATATTTATAACCTTGCGATGGTTGGTGTTTCATATCCTTCTATATTGTTTCGATGTTTAATCTTAGAAACTACTTTCTCAATCGTTTGCAAAGTCAGCTTCTCTTACTTCGACAAATAGAGATCTATTTCATCGTTAGTTAAATTTCTGTTATTAAAAACCATCGAGCAAGTGTTGCTATCATCAGAAAGAGGACATAGCTTCGGGTTATCTCGATTAAATTTCTTTTGAAACTTTCCCCAATCCATTTTTTTGAAATTCAACCGATGATTCTCATGTTGAATTGGAATGAAGAAGATATCATCCTGTTGATTATTGATTTCCATTACGATTCCGTTATGGTCGCTTTGTAAAGAAATATTTACAATTTCCGTTGAGGACTATTAAGGTTGAGTTTAAGTCTTGCATCAGTAATGCGGAGGTCCAAATATGAATTTGTCTCATAGTTTGTTGGAAACTGTGACCCATATAGATTCCCCTGCATTCAATTTGGTTCTTTGTTATCCACGATTTCAGGAATACACCCCAGGGATTATTGGTGGTGTTCAGCCATGATGTTTGCTTGGCATTCAGGTCACCGGCAAGAATATAATAACTATGCAACCTGTTCAATTTGAGTATTTCAAACAAGGAATTGAGCTTCTCCTTGAACTTGAGGACATTTCGACCAGTTGCATAGGCAGAGATAACGAAGGGGTTATCCCCACCTGGCATTGAAATTTTTATAAGGGACACTTCAAGACATTCAAAGTTTCTCACCAATATCCCGGTGCCACCTTTCGCACCACCGTTTACCCTATCGTTTCTTATGAATGCAAAAGCTTTGAATGCCATGGAATGCCATAAATTGAGGTGAGTTTCAGTGAGAAGCATGATGTTAGGCTGTTGCTTAGTAATAAATTCAAGGAGATAGTCGCAACGATGTATAGCAATAATAGAGTTGACGTTGATCGATATGAGGTGAAGCCTATCCGTGGGAGTGTGACTGGAGGATAAATTATTTTGAGGCATTTGAAACATCTAAACGCCGAAAAGCAAATTGACTTTTTGACTCTTGTTTGTCGATTTCCTCCGACAAAGAAAAAAGTTGTTGGTCAATTTTGAGAAGCAGCTCATTATTGCCACTTATATTATTTACATTATTTGCAGCATTTTCTGCTGCTCCTCTTACGGTGAGTCCAAATGAAACTCCGGGCTTGATGAAGTTGAAAAGTATGACACTACGGTGTATTTGTGTTTGCTTTGGAGCAAATTTTACTTTTGCATCTTGAAATTGGGAGCAT
Organism: Odontomyia ornata; assembly: GCA_963969285.1. Classification (NCBI taxonomy): domain Eukaryota; kingdom Metazoa; phylum Arthropoda; class Insecta; order Diptera; family Stratiomyidae; genus Odontomyia; species Odontomyia ornata. The sequence goes on along the minus strand of OZ017739.1, from coordinate 285,749,345 downwards.
CCTCGATATGAAACTGGGTGACCAAAAACATCGCAGTCAACGTAGTATGATTTTTCTACAGGCTCCGTCTGAGCTAATTTGCACTCACCGGGAGCACGATTGTCTTTGCATTCGACGCACCAATAGTGCATGGCGCGGTTGGCAGCCAAATGACCAAATATTTGAAACCAGTAAATCTGGTAGACTTCTCTTTTCTGGCGCCATTCCCACCTCATCACTCTAAAATTCACCTAACCCATTTATGGTATATTCTTCCTTTCTACGGTCGATCTTCTTGGTGCAGCTTCTTCGAGCACCTGAAGAAAATCGACCATATCCTTTCTGCACTCCAAACCCTTTAGCAAAAAGGTCTGATTCTTCTCACTTTTTGGGGTATAGGTGAAGTGTGGAAGCTCCCCAGATTTCAGCGTATCTTTGGTTGACCTGAAATCAATCAGTGGTTCCGTTTTAATAGTTAATTTTTCGGCTCTTTTCTTTTGATCTCGAGATTGGTTATTTTATTTTGTCCCAACACGTTGATTGGCGAAACTTTTTCCGCCTTTTTGGAAGCCTTTTCAGAGGAACCAGCAGAACTGCGGGCTGGTTTCTTCTCCGCATTTTTAAGTTCTTAAATACTGAATAACATTTAAGTCATTATCTTGATTAGAATTATTTTCGACGTTTTCTACAATTTCCATTTCTCCTGTTAATCCCTCCAGCACTGCATAATAGTTTTGACTCTCGTTGGTGCCACTAGCGCTTAAAACTTCTTCCGAATTTGCTTGTTTTGCACTTTTCTTCGCCTTTGTTACCTGTTGCTATTGATTTTGTGGCTGCGTCTTTTGAGGCTTCATTCCTTTCTTGAATAGACTTTTGATGGACTGTATCTCTAGCCTCAGTTCATCATTTTCTTTTTGCGATTTGGTCATTTGTTGATTGTCCGCTATTATTTGCAGCTTGCATCCTCCGTCTGCGGAGTTTTCTTCGTTGTGCTTTCTCTTGGTGATTATTGCCAGTTTCGTGGTCGTCGTTTCCCAAGTTGGCCCCAACGGTGGGAAGCCTAATCGAAGTGCCCGTAAAATAATATTTGATAGAAATTTCCTGCGTCAATTACTTCGACATTGTAAGCTTTTTTAGGTAAATTTCTCGAGAGAAATTTACCTATTGCGGAGAGTATCATATATATATATATATATATATATATATATATATATATATATATATATATATATATATATATATATATATACATATATATATATATATATATATATATATATAAATAAATATATATATATATATATATATAAATATATATATATATATATATATATATATATATATATATATATATATATATATATATAAACATATATGTATATATATATATATATATATATATATATATATATATATATATATATATAACATATATGTATATATATGTATATATATATGTATATATATATATATATATATATATATATATATATATATATATATATATATATATATATATATATATATATATATATATATATATATAGAAGACATAAATCCAGTCCAAAGACAAAAATTCTTGTATAAGTAACAATCATTAAGAAAGAAGAGATTAAGATAAATGACCATTCCGGTGGGACCAATCAATGATGGTTAAAACCGTTTAAGATTTTGCAGATTAAAATCTATTTTTTTAAGAGATATGTAAGAACTGTCGTATTTTTGTTCTTTTTCACGAATATGCCTTGCTGCCATGTAGGATATAGTTTATTTAACATTTAATTACTTACTATATGATATGTAAAGATTTTTATAAGCAAAATGTTTTAAGATTAAATTTTAGTTTTGGAAATTTATGAAATAATATGGATTACTAAACTTTAGCGACTTTCCTTTCCAGTGGTCCCTTCTTTCAGCGGAAAGTTGAGTGCATGGTGAGTATGCCGTCGCGAGGGTAGGGTTTGAGAAAATCCGCTGAGGTCGGTTTCGCGTCGCGCGCGGTACGCGGTACCTTTGTTGGTTTTGCCTTTTCCTTAACGTAGCTTTCGTCGGGTGTGAGTTAGCGTAGTGTATTTTGCGGTACCGCGTCAGGAAATTCGGGAACGTGAAGTAAAGATTAGATTGCTGTTCTTTGACTGATTGAATGAAGAAATACGGAGTAACGTAAAGTAGATTCCTTCTCCGAATGAATTGTGTTTTGTGACGCGTTTGGAAACGGGCGTTTATTAGTGGCTGAAAATTGTAGATCAGCGTAATCCATTTGCTGACCCGCGACCAAAATCCTCTCCGATCTAGCTGGCCGACAAGCAGCCACCGCAAAAATGGATTACGGTGCACGGATTGGTCGACCGGTTGGTACCATCCGTTAGCACTACTCAGACTCAACGTCTAGAACCGATGAGAGGTCGGTTCCTCGTACGGACTTAAACATAAAAATCATTACACCATATTGGTTACCTTTGACAAAAAAAAATAAGTGGGACTCGCCTATATGGATAAAACTCCTTTAAAATCTTTGAACTTTGTTTTTCATACTGAAACTCTTAAGGAGGTATCACTTTTAACCGATCTACAAGATTTCATTATTCTAGCATATACCCGTTGGGTGAAAACTTGCTGTGACTCATGGAGAGACAGGCCCTGAAATGAGCAGGATTTTGTAAAATCATTAACGAAACGCAAATAACTAAGTTGGATTAAAAAAAAATATTGAATATAATTTTGAACTCCCATAATAAAAACTAGACATTAAATTTGTCCATTCTTTGGTTTGAAGAAATGAGTTTTAGTACCCAAGCAACTTAGCCACAATCTTTAATGATACGAACGTTCTGAGTATAATTTGTAAAGCAAGTATTCATTTATAACCTTACCTATAAGTACAGTTGATCCATTTTCAGGCAAAAGAATGTTCTAATAGTACGTGAAGATGAATTTCAACAAAAATGGAAAAAAATTCTAATCTTTTTATTTAGTAATACTGGGTAAATACGTAGAGCTTTTACCTTGCTTCTGAGGAATGTGAAATCTCAGTTAGATAAACTTCGTCATATTTAAAAAAAATTCGGCTTTGAATTTTAATCAAAAGAATATTGGGCCCACTAGAGTGTATAGAAACCTAACACTATATAAATTTTTAAGAAAAAAATCAAGCCATCTCTAATGCTCTTGAAAATTATGAGATTAAGTTTCATATAAGCGATGTAAAATAAATATTCGCCATTTTGTTCCAAGTGATTATGATTGGATCATTTATAGGGCATTTTCAAGTTGTTTCCTCTTCTATACAATCATTTTTAGGGTTTCGTACTAAAATGCAAAACCCTATTGAAATCACGATCTGTGTCCATCTATCCGATCGTTCGTCCTTCTTTTTATATGTCACAGCAGTTTTTCTCCAAAACTATAGAAGCTAGAGCCATGCAACTCTGTGGAGACAAGAAGAGGATCGTAGTAGTCTTTGCGTTTAGACGTCTTTTAAATCGATCCTGTCAAAAGTTTTAAAAAAATAAATTTATTTTAAAAAAACGACACTCCAAGGTTTAAAAAATCTTAAAAATCCCCGTTGGCAGCACCAGCCGGAAAGGTAAATTTCTCGTATATAGCGTAAGGTTTCGGAAAAGAATTTGGCTTGCCTACTACTTAACTTCTTACTGCAATTTTTGTAGCACTACATGGGTTTTTATTAACAAAAAGGATCTGCCGCCGTTTGTATTTGGAGACACATCATAGAAGCGCAAATATTTTGCTAATTAAATTGAGTTACACACGTATGGATCACATATTGAAAATCGGCGGGTAATAAATTGTTATAAACATATTTATACTCGTTTCGCCCTTCTCACATTTGCTGTTTATACATTTCACAGTGGCTACCACACAAACGTGATAACTTGTCGGCTTAAATAGCTCAAATATTTAATTTCAAAAGATTTCCATGAAAGTTTAATCAGTACTTGCATTGCCATTAATATATACATTTTCGATTCTTTTCTGAACTATAAGGGGCCGTCATTTTGAATTTTTATTGAAAACGGCTGCTAAAAATATTCAGCTGTAAATTTACGAATTTTTTATTTGTCATCCGATTTGCATAATTAAATTAAATAAGCTTGCCTTGATAACTTATAATTTCAAGTTTTGTCGGAATCTGTTGAGAAACTTGCTTGCTAGAGGGCTACAGAAATAAAAAACAAATTTAAGTCGCCCCCCTGCATGGGGAGGCCCCCTTAAACACTTTAAAATATTTTCTTACACCGCAAATTTCAAGAGGCACCACTTTTGACCTACGTAGAATATTTCCTCATTCTAGCTTATTTGGTTTGCGAGAAAACTTGTTGTGACGCACGAACAAACAGACGGACAGGCAGACAAGTCGCGATTTTATAATTTTTTGGGGTATTGTTGAAAATATTTTACAATATTTCAAAAAAGTCTGAATTATAAAAACTTCCAAGTTAAGTCATTTAAAACGTTTCCATGAAAAAAATTCATTATTTCAATTGCTACTAATATAGCGAATTGCGCTTGCCTTCTGACCCTTGGGGGCCGCCATTTTGAATGCATGCATTTGATTTTGGATTATTTTAAATTTTTGTGGGCTAGGACCTCATCAATCAATGTGCCAAATCTCGTTCAAATCGGAGTTTTACGCTAGACAGGGCAAAATAATTCAATTTTTATTGAAAATGGCAGCTAAAAATATTGGGTTTTAAATTTTCGACTGATTTATTTTTCATTCAATTTTAATAATTTTCTGCATAACAGAAGAACATAGTACAGAGATCCATAATCTCAAGTTTCATCAAAATCCGCTGGAAAATGTGACCGCTAGAACGCCACAAAAACCTGAAAAAAACGCATATTCAAACCGCCGCCATTTTGAAATTTGCTCATGCATGGTCACCAAAATATCTAAGTCTGTATATATATATATATATATATATATATATATATATATATATATATATATATATATATATATATATATATATATATATATATATATATATATATATATATATATATATGGGATATAACGAAATTTGTGACTACGCTAGAGGTTGCGATTTTGCTCCGATTTTCACCAAATTTTCACGAATTGTGTATTGTATATTGGGTAAATATCTCGGTTAAGTTGGTGAACCAGCTATATCGGCCGAACAAAAACAAAATGGCGGCCATTTTAGACGAAAAATCGTGATTTCTGTTCTGACCAAAGTATAGCTCCGATTTGGCTGAAATTTGGTACAAAGGTTCACTGATGTATGCGATGAATCTCATACTAAAAAATTCAAAGTCGGTACGGCAGAAACAAAATGGCGGCCGCTCAAAGGTCGAAAAACGTGCAAAATTTTGTTGTTATAATAGTGGTCAAAGCTTTCAACAGATTTTCATGAAATTCGGCGGTTAGATAGAAATTATGAGTTTCTAACGAATAACGTGAAAAAACTGGAGGTCAGGTTGCAAAAAACAAAATGGCGGCCAGATGAAACTCAAAACTTCAAAGGCTTCTGAAACTCGCAATTTTGATTTGACATATATGAAACTTAGTTTCAAGATAGGCATTACTTAGATCTACAGACTTAAATATTTTGGTGACCATGCATGAGCAAATTTCAAAATGGCGGCGGTTTGAATATGCGTTTTTTTCAGGTTTTTGTGGCGTTCTAGCGGTCACATTTTCCAGCGGATTTTGATGAAACTTGAGATTATGGATCTCTGTACTATGTTCTTCTGTTATGCAGAAAATTATTAAAATTGAATGAAAAATAAATCAGCCGAAAATTTAAAACCCAATATTTTTAGCTGCCATTTTCAATAAAAATTGAATTATTTTGCCCTGTCTAGCGTAAAACTCCGATTTGAACGAGATTTGGCACATTGATTGATGAGGTCCTAGCCCACAAAAATTTAAAATAATCCAAAATCAAATGCATGCATTCAAAATGGCGGCCCCCAAGGGTCAGAAGGCAAGCGCAATTCGCTATATTAGTAGCAATTGAAATAATGAATTTTTTTCATGGAAACGTTTTAAATGACTTAACTTGGAAGTTTTTATAATTCAGACTTTTTTGAAATATTGTAAAATATTTTCAACAATACCCCAAAAAATTATAAAATCGCGACTTGTCTACCTGTCCGTCTGTTTGTTCGTGCGTCACAACAAGTTTTCTCGCAAACCAAAAAAGCTAGAATGAGGAAATATTCTACGTAGGTCAAAAGTGGTGCCTCTTGAAATTTGCGGTGTAAGAAAATATTTTAAAGTGTTTACGGGGGCCTCCCCATGCAGGGGGGCGACTTAAATTTGTTTTTTATTTCTGTAGCCCTCTAGCAAGCAAGTTTCTCAACAGATTCCGACAAAACTTGAAATTATAAGTTATCAAGGCAAGCTTATTTAATTTAATTATGCAAATCGGATGACAAATAAAAAATTCGTAAATTTACAGCTGAATATTTTTAGCAGCCGTTTTCAATAAAAATTCAAAATGACGGCCCCTTATAGTTCAGAAAAGAATCGAAAATGTATATATTAATGGCAATGCAAGTGCTGATTAAACTTTCATGGAAATCTTTTGAAATTAAATATTTGAGCTATTTAAGCCGACAAGTTATCACGTTTGTGTGGTAGCCACTGTGAAATGTATAAACAGCAAATGTGAGAAGGGCGAAACGAGTATAAATATGTTTATAACAATTTATTACCCGCCGATTTTCAATATGTGATCCATACGTGTGTAACTCAATTTAATTAGCAAAATATTTGCGCTTCTATGATGTGTCTCCAAATACAAACGGCGGCAGATCCTTTTTGTTAATAAAAACCCATGTAGTGCTACAAAAATTGCAGTAAGAAGTTAAGTAGTAGGCAAGCCAAATTCTTTTCCGAAACCTTACGCTATATACGAGAAATTTACCTTTCCGGCTGTTGCTGCCAACGGGGATTTTTAAGATTTTTTAAACCTTGGAGTGTCGTTTTTAGGGTTTTGTAAAATAATTTTACAAAACCCTTCTAAAATCGCGTCCTGTCTGTCCGTCTGTCCGTCTGTCTGTCCGTCCGTCCGTCCGTCCGTCCGTGTGTCACAGCAGTTTTTCTCGGAAACTACTTTAGCTGGAAGCATCAAATTTTGCATGTAGGTAAAAAGTGGTGCTCTCTTCAAAGTTCAATTACCAAAAAAATTTTATAAGGTATTTAAGGGGGGTCTCTCCATATAGGGGAGTGACCCCCCGAAAAAAAAATTTCATTGAAGGTAGCCAATATGGGTATCAAATGAAAGGTCTTGATAAGAACTTTTCAAAACCGGTCTTAGTTTGGCAAAGTTTGCTTCGAGGGGCGCACAGGGAGGGGAAATACACGAAAAATTTGTGTCCCCCCCCCTCGCGATTGGACACCTGTGATCCGAAAAATCTGAAAAAAATCTAGAATGTAGGCCTTGATGAGTACAACAACAACAAATACGTGAGAAGTCGCAATTTACTCAACTTTGTTAGTAATAGTATGATTTATTGATTTTATGTTTTCTTGAATAAAATCTTAACGGTACCCTTAAAGTCAATGAAATTCAGTACGCAGATGACTATTCATAGAAATTGAACTATTCTGCAAGTTTCATAAAGATTGAATTATATTTAGCGAAGTTATAGCGGTTTGAATTTTCCTGTATTACTATGGAGCAATATGCGCTGCATGTATTACTATGGCAACATATTGCTATGGAACCATATGCGCTTTTTACCGACTCAGACACTACAGTTTTGCTAGGGTTTGCATGAAAATTTCAGGAATGATAGGTGTCATGAATATCTTTGAGAATCGGCTCAGCTAGTGGTACCAGTAATCGAAAAACAAAGTAGTGGCTGTTTTAAATGCGAAGATTGAATAATTTTGAGTTATTTTTTCCCAATTTCAACGTTTAAGTTGCATGCTTTGAACACTTGATTCAATTTAATGAATGACTGAAGATGAGTACCTACAATTAATACTTTAGTACTCCTAGCAAAAGGGCTTTGTAACAACTCTAGGATTCGAAAAAGTTGGCCATTAATCGATGATAACAGTACAGGAGAGTGGCCCCTGAAAAAAAACTCATCAAACGTAGCCGATTTGAGTATGAAATGAAAGTTTTCATGGGAGCTTTTCAAAACAGTTCTTAAACTGTCAGTTTTTGCTTCAGTGGGGCACAGGGGGAAATACATGAAAAATGTGTTTCCTTCCACGCGAATGGACTACTGAAATAATTATCAAGGGAGATATTTATGAGTTTAACAATAACAAAAACCTCAGAAGTCGAAATTCGTTCAACTTTGTTAACAATAGTATTATCTTCGAATTTCATATTTTCTCCAATAAAATCGTCATTGACATGTTTCTTGATTTTATTCAATCTGGTGACTGCATTTTGTAAATTGAATACAAAACCCTTCTGACATGACCGTAGGTCTGTTTACCCAACTTGTTTTTAAATAAATTTATTTTTTTAAAACTTTTGACAGGATCGATTTAAAAGACTACTACGATCCTCTTCTTGTCTCCACAGAGTTGCATGGCTCTAGCTTCTATAGTTTTGGAGAAAAACTGCTGTGACATATAAAAAGAAGGACGAACGATCGGATAGATGGACACAGATCGTGATTTCAATAGGGTTTTGCATTTTAGTACGAAACCCTAAAAATGATTGTATAGAAAAGGAAACAACTTGAAAATGCCCTATAAATGATCCAATCATAATCACTTGGAACAAAATGGCGAATATTTATTTTACATCGCTTATATGAAACTTAATCTCATAATTTTCAAGAGCATTAGAGATGGCTTGATTTTTTTCTTAAAAATTTATATAGTGTTAGGTTTCTATACACTCTAGTGGGCCCAATATTCTTTTGATTAAAATTCAAAGCCGAATTTTTTTTAAATATGACGAAGTTTATCTAACTGAGATTTCACATTCCTCAGAAGCAAGGTAAAAGCTCTACGTATTTACCCAGTATTACTAAATAAAAAGATTAGAATTTTTTTCCATTTTTGTTGAAATTCATCTTCACGTACTATTAGAACATTCTTTTGCCTGAAAATGGATCAACTGTACTTATAGGTAAGGTTATAAATGAATACTTGCTTTACAAATTATACTCAGAACGTTCGTATCATTAAAGATTGTGGCTAAGTTGCTTGGGTACTAAAACTCATTTCTTCAAACCAAAGAATGGACAAATTTAATGTCTAGTTTTTATTATGGGAGTTCAAAATTATATTCAATTTTTTTTTTTAATCCAACTTAGTTATTTGCGTTTCGTTAATGATTTTACAAAATCCTGCTCATTTCAGGGCCTGTCTCTCCATGAGTCACAGCAAGTTTTCACCCGACGGGTATATGCTAGAATAATGAAATCTCGTAGATCGGTTAAAAGTGATACCTCCTTAAGAGTTTCAGTATGAAAAACAAAGTTCAAAGATTTTAAAGGAGTTTTATCCATATAGGCGAGTCCCACTTATTTTTTTTTTGTCAAAGGTAACCAATATGGTGTAATGATTTTTATGTTTAAGTCCGTACGAGGAACCGACCTCTCATCGGTTCTAGACGTTGAGTCTGAGTAGTGCTAACGGATGGTACCAACCGGTCGACCAATCCGTGCACCGTAATCCATTTTTGCGGTGGCTGCTTGTCGGCCAGCTAGATCGGAGAGGATTTTGGTCGCGGGTCAGCAAATGGATTACGCTGATCTACAATTTTCAGCCACTAATAAACGCCCGTTTCCAAACGCGTCACAAAACACAATTCATACGGAGAAGGAATCTACTTTACGTTACTCCGTATTTCTTCATTCAATCAGTCAAAGAACAGCAATCTAATCTTTACTTCGCGTTCCCGAATTTCCTGACGCGGTACCGCAAAATACACTACGCTAACTCACACCCGACGAAAGCTACGTTAAGGAAAAGGCAAAACCAACAAAGGTACCGCGTACCGCGCGCGACGCGAAACCGACCTCAGCGGATTTTCTCAAACCCTACCCTCGCGACGGCATACCCACCATGCACTCAACTTTCCGCTGAAAGAAGGTACCACTGGAAAGGAAAGTCGTTAAAGTTTAGTAATCCATATTATTTCATAAATTTCCAAAACTAAAATTTAATCTTAAAACATTTTGCTTATAAAAATCTTTACATATCATATAGTAAGTAATTAAATGTTAAATAAACTATATCCTACATGGCAGCAAGGCATATTCGTGAAAAAGAACAAAAATACGACAGTTCTTACATATCTCTTAAAAAAATAGGTTTTAATCTGCAAAATCTTAAACGGTTTTAACCATCATTGATTGGTCCCACCGGAATGGTCATTTATCTTAATCTCTTCTTTCTTAATGATTGTTACTTATACAAGAATTTTTGTCTTTGGACTGGATTTATGTCTTCTATATATATATATATATATATATATATATATATATATATATATATATATATATATATATATATATATATATATAGATATACATATATATATATATATGTATATATATATATATATATATATATATATATATATACATATATACATATATATATATATATATATATATATATATATATATATATATATACATATATATATGTATATATATATATATATATATATATATATATATATACATATATACATATATATATATATATATATATATATATATATATATATATATATATATATATATATATATATATGTATATATATATATATGTATATATATATAGATATATATATATATATATGTGTATATATATATATATATATATATATATATATATATATATATATATATATATATATATATATATATATATATATATATATATATATATATATATATATGATACTCTCCGCAATAGGTAAATTTCTCTCGAGAAATTTACCTAAAAATCTCTTCTTTCTTAATGATTGTTACTTATACAAGAATTTTTGTCTTTGGACTGGATTTATGTCTTCTATATATAACAGAACGTATAAATATTTTGGTGGTTTTTCGTTTCTAAAAAATTTTGAATTTGTTTATACGCATGAATATTTGTTTCGCAGTACCCATTTAATTGCAATTTAATAGTTTTTTTTTTCTTCGATAGGTTAACAGCTAATTTTGTTTTTTTTAGGCCGCTTTTCATCTTATTCGAAGGCAGTATTGACAAAGAACATTTAAATTTGAATTTAATAATTCGTTATTTGCGAGGGATCAAAAGCACTGCCAGTTTACTCAGACCCAAAAATGAAGTAACCAACCTACATGACGTCATAGTAGGAACTAACCGCAACTGATTAATAGGTATAAGACAACTCAAGTGTTCTAAAGGCCAAGTCTCTATTGTGAGGTCGTGCAACAGATTCGTGGCCTGGATGAAGGGCCGATGTCAAAAGGTATAGACAGATCTGTAATGTAATCGATCAGTCTATTTGAGATTTTGTTAGCATTGATTTTTTTGTTTAGGTTGATCGATCAATCGAATTTCGAAGGTGGTCTTTAACATCGCATCGGATATAAGATATTAAAAATATATAAAACTATTTAAAAGCCGTCATATTTCAATAAATTTGGAAAACGTTGTTGAAATTGTAGTTAACTCTAGATTTCGTTTTCAATCTCTGTACGCTTGGAGGCTTTGTTAAAATCTCTGCGACTCTCTGCTGACGCGGATTTCAATAGACATTTAAAATGCTTAGCTATTTGGGAAATTCTGAGTGACGAATTGCCCAGAGATTCAAGTTAAAAGTGTAATGGATAATTAATTGAATGCTGATGATTTTTACAAATCTTCGGAGAGTGTTCCAACGGGTTTTGTGAACCTATCAATGAAGTCAACTCAGAGGCTTCAACACTCACTGAGGTACTTGATTGTGTAACTTATCTTATTTACGATTGGAAACCGTTTGCGAAATTGGAGAGCATTTAATTAACACTTGTGCAATATTAAAAAATGGAAACTCTCATATTATATAAAATATAAAACGATAACAGGCAATGTTAATCTATAGAGAGTTAATTTTATGATTTTTTTAACGCGCTGCCGATGGGAGTTTAAAATTTTTGCAATTGCACACCATTTCATTTATGATTTAATTATCTAAGTGTCAAACATTAACTAAAGCAGGAAAGGCAGAAGCCCCGACGAAGACCCCGGCAGCAGGCACTGCTTATAAAACCCCAAGATGGCCGATCCTACGCGGAGGTACTGCGGGCCATCAGGGGAAACGTAAGGCCCGAAGACACCAATACTACCATTAAAGTAGTACGAACAACGCGGTAGGGCCACATACTGGTTGAATTCGGAGCAGAGGCCGACAATAAAGATGCATTCTGTGACGCAGTAAAGAAAGTCCTCGGCAAAAGCGAGGAGCCCCGCTCGAGCCGATGGCAACGATCGAAATACGAGACATAGACTGCGTGACGGATCTGGCCGAGGTAGAAAAGGCCATCAAAAAGGAGTTCCCTAGCGTGGGAAGGATCAAAGCGAGACTGACACCAGAAAACAACAGGGGACAACGCATGGCCATAGTTGACTTGACCGAAAAGGATGCCGAGCAATTCCTGAACAAGGGCAAAGTACGAATTGGGTGGGTTGTCTGTAGGATACGGCGAAGAGCAACACCTCTTCAATGTTTCGAATGCCTTGGTTATGGTCACACCACACAAGTATGCAAAGGACCCGAAAGGAGTTCCCTGTGTTACAAATGCGGTGAAATGGGATATAAAAGAAGAGAGTGTACGAAGGAGGCACACTGTATTCTTTGCAAGGATGCTGATCCAAAACCTGATTTTAGACACGTCTTGGGATCAAGAAAATGCCGGGTGTTCCAGGAAGCCCTAGCCAAAGGCAAAATCAGAGCTCCGATGACCCGCATCCTGCAGCTGAACCTACGACGCAGTTCAACCGCCCAAAATCTGCTTGAGCAGTTTGCGAGGGACATAAAAGCCGACTTCTTGCTGCTGAGTGAGCAACACCATAATAAAAGTCCTGCATTATGGTACTCTGATGAAACTGGTACTGCCGGTACCTGGGTTCGGAACAGTGACTTTCAGGTGGAGAGTTGTGGACGGGGGGATGGTTTCGTGTGGTTCCGGTGCTCAAGGATCACCTTCTTTAGTGTGTACCTAACGCCTAACGAGTCGATATCATCTTTCCGGGCCAAGCTTAATGCTTTGGAGGGCGCTGTCTCGAACGCAGAGGGCAAAGTGCTCGTTGGGGCCGCCTTCAACGCTAAAGCAATCGAATGGGGCATGCCTCAGACGGATCCGCGGGAAAAACGAATCCTGGACATGGCGGACAGGACGGTCCTCGTCGTACTAAACTCCGGAAACACGCCGACTTTCCACCGTATTGGCTGTGGGGGAACCATACCGGACGTGACATTCGCCTCGGAGTCCTTAGTACGGAGAATACAAAGCTGGAAAGTATTAGAGGACTACTCAGCCAGTGATCATCAGTGCATTCTGCTTGAGATAAGTGATGCTGTCTCCCGACGTCCGTGCTCTCGGCCTTCTACAACTGGATGGAACATCGGAAGGATGGACGTCGAGAGGTTCGTCAAGGTTCTCACAGCAGGTGAGCCGCTGCAGGGAGCTTCGGAGGGGACGGAAGAACTGGCAGCTCAAGACGTGGTGAGCTCTACTATGAGCATAATCACGACTGCTTGCTGCGCTTCTATGCTCGTCGAAGACACCGGCACGGCAAGCCCCCAGTGTACTGGTGGTCTACTGAAATCGCTGAAAAGCGGAGGGAGTGTCACAAGCTTCGGCGTGAGGCTCAACGGGCACGGAACCGTGACGAGGCATGCAACCAGGTGACAGCATATAAGTCGGCCAGGAAATGCCTTCGCAAACTGATCAACAGTAGCAAGGCTCGCTGCTGGCAAGGCCTAGTGGACAATGTGAACAAGGATCCGTGGGGCCTTGGCTACAAGCTGGTCATGGGGAAAGTTGGTGGCCTACGGAAGCCTTGTATACATGACGTGGAAAAGATGGACGCGATAGTGCGAGGGACTGGATGACTGCTCGCGGGCTGAGTTTAGCACTGGAGAAAACCGAAGTGGTCATCTTGACAAAAAAAAGAATCCCTAGAGTAATGATGATCAGCATTGGAGATATACAAATCGAATCGAAGCCAGCGGTGAAGTACCTGAGGCTACTGATCGACTCGAAGATGAGTTTCTCTGAGCAAATCAGGGCAACGGCTGAGAAGGTTGCTTCGGGAATATCGGCCCTGAGTCGACTTATGGCCAACGTAGGGGGACCCAGCCCATCAAGAAGACGCCTCTTGATGAGTGCTGTAGGGTCAGTGCTACTGTACGGAGCAGAGGTATGGGGCGACGCTCTCAGCAAGGAGGTATACCGAAAACGTTTGGCACAGGTACAGAGAAGAGGAGCACTGAGAATTGCATCTTCGTATCTGACAGTCTCCGATTCGGCGGTGAGAGTGATTGCAGGCGTGATACCTGTCGCCCTCCTTGCTAGAGAGCGGCGCGCTATTCACCTGCGCGGAAACGAGGATGCAAGGGAGATAGCTGCCCGCGAGGAGAGACAGCGCTCGCTCAACGATTGGCAGCAGTCTTGGGTGAATTGCTCGAAGGGAAGGTGGACTGCGCCCCTCATCCCGGATGTGAGACCGTGGCTGAATCGAAGGCATGGTGAGACTGACTTATATCTGACCCAGCTTTTGAGCGGGCACGGGTGTTTTCAGCCTTACCTGCACAAGATCGGTAAGTTACGGTCTCCCAATTGTCGGTTTTGCCCAGGAGAGGAAGACAATGCATGTCACACAATTTTTGCGTGTACCAAATGGGTCAGGCTGCGAAGGAAACTCTAGAGGGAGACGGGAGAGCTCACCCCGGATAATATAGTTGCGGTGATGCTCGAATCGGTTGACAAATGGAATCAGTTGCCCCATTATGCTCGGGCAGTCCTAAAATATAAAAGGAACTCACAGCAGCCGGGGGCGATGGGGCCCTCCAGTTCAGCACGAAAAACCCCGTCCCGTAGGCAAGCGTTGAATGTGCTGAGCAGCAAGTCAGGACAATGGTGATAGACGAGCCGCAACACCTCAGCTGGAACACCATCTGGACCTGGAGCCTTCCTCGCTTTCAGGGAGAGGACTGCCTCCTCCAGTTCCAGCTGTGTGAAGAGTGGGCACTCGACTGCTGTTTCACCATGGACAGCGTCAACACGGAAGGGATGGGCGGGGAAGAGTCCCCGCACTATCGCGTCCATCTTTTCCGCGTCATGTATACAAGGCTTCCGTAGGGCACCAAGTTTCCCCATGACCAGCTTGTAGCCAAGGCCCCACGGATCCCTATTTACATCGTCCACGAGGTCTTGCCAGGATCGGGCCTTGCTCTTGTTAATAAGCCTGCAAAGATATTTCCTGCCGGACCTGTATGCTGCTAGCCTAGTGTCTGCCTCCTCCCGTGTTCGCGCCCGCTGGGCCTCTCGCCGAAGTTTGTGACACTCGCTTCTTTGTTCGGCGATCTCGTTTGACCACCAGTATACTGAAGGCTTACCATGTCGGGGTCTCCGGCGGGGCATGGAAGACTCGCAAGCAGCTATGATGGTACTCATAGTTGAGTTCACCAAGTCCTTGGCTGTAGGCCCTCCACTCCCTGGCGGAGCTCCCAGCAACGGTGCGCCTGCCGTAAGCGCGTCAGTGAACTTCTCGACGTCCATCCTCCCAGTCCTCCATCCGAGGATTGAAGTTTGGGCATATGCACGCAGAGTGGCACCGTCGTGAATCTCAACAGCTATATACTGGTGATCACTAGCCGAGTAGTCCTCTAGTACTCGCCAGTTGTGTACTCTAGGTACCAGGGACTCCGAAGCGAGTGTCACATCGGGTATGGTTCCTACGCAACCCCAGCGGCGGAAAGTAGGGGTGTTACCAGTATTTAGGACAAAAAGCGCTGTTCTGGCCGCCATGTCCAAGATTTGCTTTCCCCTTGGGTCGGATTGTGGCATACCCCATTCGATGGCTCTAGCGTTGAAGTCTCCCCCGACCAGCATGTGGCCCTCTGTGTTCGAGACAGCGTCCTCCAGGGCATCGAGTTTGGTTCGAAAGGATCGCATTGCCTCGTTAGGCGTCAGATAAACACTGAAATATGTTATCCCTGAACACCGCACTCACACAAAACCATCCCCGCGTCCATGGCCCTGCACCTGAAGGCGGGCGCTGTCTTTAACCCAGATGGCCGAGGTACCAGTTTTGTCAGGGTACCACGCTTGCGAGTCCTTGTTATGATGTTGCTCGCTCAGCAACAGGAGGTCAGCTTTCTTATCCCTCGCAAACTGCTCAAGTAGGTCCTGGGCGTTTGTGCTTCGGTGCAAATTGACCTGCAGGATACGGATCATTTGAGTATCGATTTGGCTTTAGTTAGGGCCTCCTTGAAAGCCCGGCATCTTCCTGTCCCCGGCTCATGTTTGAGGTCGCCGGGTGCTAGCTTAGCATCCTTGCAAAGAATGCATTTTGCCTCGTTCGTGCACTCCTTCCTTTTGTGCCCCGTTTCACCACATTTGTAGCACATAGATCTCCTGTCGGGTCCCCTACAGCCATACGCGGTGTAAATTATTTGATATTAGACACATGTATTCAGCTGAGTTATAACCAATTAAAAATTTAAAAATTAAAACAGCAATAACGAGTAATACATTTGACATATACGTTTAGAAAGCACCAAATCACATCAGATACGTAGGAATTTTGATGGAAATTTTGGAAATATTGTATTTTGTAGCACTACAAACAAAACGACGATGAGTGTAAATACAGAATAATCATATTTTAGCTTTCGTAACCAAATTTATTTACTGTAATTTTGAATTAAGTTTTAACATTCAGAAGACGTTTACTAATAAATTTACAACACTTCTAGGAGGATGCTCTCCGTTATTTCGACTTGTTCAATCAGCCTGCAGTTACTGTTCCGATTAAAATAGTACAACTAATTTTAATTAGATTTAGAAAATTAACTTAATTGATAGGTGCAAAAAATGCTATCTAAAAATGTGCTCATTATAATAAATCAATATTTTTACCACAATATTCAAATGAAGCACTATAGTATGTTAGTCCGTTTTGTCAAAGAAAATCTTATTTTGATCTTTTCATCGACACAGATACAATAAAGCATTTAATATTAAGTGCGATACAAGTACAAACAAATGTTAATTTTTACACAGCACTCACTAAACAAATCTTAAATACATATATACATACCAATGAAAGAAAAATAGTTGTAAAAGTTTCCGATGCCAAATAAGCCACGGGGTCCCGGTATTTCACTGTACGGCTTATAATTTCTTTCATTTGCAACATCACTGTAAGGTCGTTTAAATTCTGAAATCAGTCCGGACCGCATGCGATATTTTACATGGTCGGTATAGCGCTGTACATTTCTTTTCATGATTGCCTTTAAAACTCTAAAGTACACGCAAGCACGGTATCCAACTTACTGCAGACCTAAGTAAGATTCGGGAAGATTCCTATACGTCCGCGACATCGACCCAAGATTATTACTCTCTTTACTTTGAATCCGGGCTGCCACCTCTGGAATATTTTGCTCGGAATGTGAGTTTAACTTTTTTTGCTAGAGCATAGGTATTTGTTATTCTTAAAGCGATACATACTTTTAAGTATGTGATGGTAAGGTCTTACAATAACATGAACTGAATATTTATATGCAATAAATGATATGAATAATTTTTATAATCAAGATAAACTTTACTTGTGTCTCCAAATAGTGGAAAAACGTGTGATCATCAAAACGCAATGCTATACATAGATTACAAGTTTGCATGAACAAATTTTATAATATCTAATGATATTTTACTAGTTTCATAATGAACACGTCGATTATTCTCGAATTATTTAAAAGCGTAATAAATTTTTGACTGTTTTAGTCTTGCCTTCTCATTTTCCCTGATATTCGGTTCCGGTAATAAGTTTTGGGCGAGTATCGAATGTTTAAATGGGCAAGAATGCTTGTACCATTGAATAACAATGTGGTGTTTTTAGAGTAGTTTTTTCTATAGATACTCTTAAAGATACGTCGTGCGTTAAATAGATGCTATGCCTGATATACAAACTCGGATTTTCAAATTTATTTAATAGATTAAATTATTTGAAATCATTTTGTCTTGACTGAAAGCATTGACGACACTCTCTTGTACTGTTTGTGATTGAATGTTAAATGATCTTCAGTCGATGAGCTCAAAATCTAGAAACTAAGCACTAAACTGGAAGCAGCAACATTGAGTCAAATCGTTTGGTTAATATAAATGGGCTTTTTCAGACGCAGCGTTAAAAGTGAGCATTAAACAGGTTATATGGGCAAGAAGAGTGAGAGGCATTGAGGGGACCTGATGGTAAAAACAAGCCAACATTTTGTAGGGTGAACGAGCGTAACTCACATACACATACGCATTTTGTTGATCATTTGGTGGGGGAAATTTATACAAACGCCGGTAATCATTCCGAATTGAACATTCGGTGAAGAAGGTAGTTGTCATGAAACGATTGCCTTTCTTTAATTTGCGTGCAAAAGTGGATGCGTTGACGCGAGAAGCTACGCGTTATTCAATAAATTTATAAAAGCGGAGGCCATGTTCGATTTCAGGAAACAACACGACAAATATCTCGATTTCAATAAAGTTAAATTGCCAATTGTGAATCCATAGAAAGTTAACAGTACGCATAATCTTCATAGAACCACATTATGATAAGCAAGTTATGCGACTAAAAAAGGAATTCAAATTTGGAATATATTTTCAGAAAGTGGAAAAACACGGAGGATCCAAATAAATCCAAGAGATAAATTTTAATCGACAAACTTTAACAATCATAAAATACATTTTTCCTTCCAGTTTTTATCACCTCGTGCACAATTCAAGACTAAAATGTAAATTCTCAATGGCTTATCTCTCTGTCTTCGCTTTCATGTTGTCCGCACGACGTTTAACGATCAAATGATCCTTTTGACACATACACGTGTATCGTATACAAAAATAGGTTGGCTGAACTATGCAACGTGTAAACATAGGGGCGTAAGCGCGAAACCTGTTTGGATATGGGTTTTTACCATTGCCGTGTGAAAGAGCCCAATAAGAATAGTTCGCTTCACCTTCCAGTAGGTGCTGGAGATCAACCCAAGATAAGCATGGACTACTTTGGCGTTATGGAAATCGAATTTTTATCTCTACTATGAAACTAGGACTCAGACATCCGAGCATAATACTGATCATTACATTTAAGATGTATTCGGAGACAACAAATCATTTCCACTAGGAAAAAGATAGAAAAGATATGTGTTTGATTGCTAAATATTTCCTACTTACGATGACTCAACAGGATGTGAACGCATTGGATATGTAAGTCGTTAGCTACCGCAAAAATAAATGAAATTTAGTAGTAAGAGAAAGTTTACATTAATTGTTAAATTTTAAGAGCTTTCCTCAAATTCACCAATCTTTATTGTAATCACAACCGGTAAGCCCGTCTTATCGTATGTTAGTCCTTCCGTATGCGTATCACAGCAGTTTTTTTGCGAAATTATAGGAATTACATACATCAAATATGATACTTTTATATTTTACTCATAGTGGTAGAAAAATATTTCAAATAAAAATACATATTTAAGCTTCAATTAATTTATTATTGGGTTGTGCGATAAATTATGTCGTTTTTTTCATGTTTGTCAAATTAAATTTATTTATATTAACAACAGGCATTAGTCAATGATATATTGACCATTTTGTTGCATGCTCCTTTCCCATATTTCGGTATGTTGAAAAATTTCACGTTCGAAGAAGCCTTGGTTTTTAGAGGCGTAGAACTGGTCCAACTCATTCTTAACAGCCTGATCTGAATCGAAAGTTTTCCATTCAAATGATTTTGACGGGAGCGAAACAAATTATAGTCTAATGGTGCTGAGTCAGGGCTATAGGGGGGATGTGGCATCCGTTCCCAATTGAGCTCTATTGATTTTCGATGCGCTATCAAAGAAGTGTGCTGTCTGTTGTTATCATAATGGAGCATCACGACTTTGCGATTGGCCAGTACAGAGCATTTTTAGGGTTTTGTACTAAAATACAAAACCCTATTGCAATCACGACCTGTGTCCGTCTGTCCGTCCGTCCGTCTGTATGTCACAGCACTTTTTCTCCGAAACTATAGAAGCTACAGCCATGAAACTTTGTGGAAAGGTCAGAAGTGGTGATTTCTTGAAAATTCAAGGGTGAAAATTTTTTTCAAAGGGGTTTAAGGGGGTCTCCCAATATAGGGAGTTGACCCCCAAAAAAAAAATTTCCACCATTGGTAGTCGAGTAGGGTGTCATTGGAAAGGTCTCAGTGAGATCTTTCCAAAACAGGTCTTAAAATTGCCTTATAAGTACCGAGGGGGGAAGGGGAAATGTACGAACTTTTCGCGTACCCCTCCCCCCTCCCTCGCGATTGGACACCTTCCATCCGAAAAATCTGAAAAAAATCATGGATGTCGGCCTTAATGAGTACAACTACAACAAATACATGAGAAGTCGATATTCACTCAACTTTGTTAGTAATTGTATGATTTATCGATTTTATGTTTTCTTGAATAACATCTAAACGGTAACCTTAAATTCAATAAAATTTTGCAAATAGATGACTATTTATAAGATTGATCTTTTCTGAAAGTTTCATAAAGATCGAATAGTATTTAACGAAGTTATAGAGATTTGAATTTTCCAGTATTACTATGGAACAATGTGCCCAGTATTACTATGGAAACATATGGCTATGGAGCCATATGCGTTTTTTACCGACTTAGACACTACAGCTTTGCTAGGATTTGCATGAAAATTCCAGGAATGATAGGTATCATGAGGATGATTATATCGAATTGAAACAAGTCGAAGAGGCAGGAGAGAGCTCCTAGCAAAAGGGCTTTGTAGCCATTCTAGGATTCGAAAAAATAGGCCATGAATCGATGCTTACAGTAGAGGAGTGGCCCCTGAAAAAAATTTCATGAAAGGTAGCCGATATGAGTATCAAGTAAAAGTTCTCTATGAGAGTTTCTCAAAACAGTTCTTAAACTGACAGTTTTTGTTTCAGTGGGGCACCGGGGTAGGGGGGAATACATGAAAAATGTGTTTTCTCCCTCACGAATAGACACCCATGATCTAAAAAAATCTGAAAAAATATCAAGGGAGTTATTTATGGGTATAACTATAACAAATACCTCAGAATTCAAAATTCTTTCAACTTAGTTAATAATAGTATGATCCTCGAACATGAGATGTTTCTTAATTTTATTCGTTGCTGGTTACGGCATTTTGTAAGTTGAGTACAAAACCCTTCTGACGTGAGCATAGGTCCGTCTACCCAACTTGTTTCTTGATTCCTTCGTTCAATTTTGATAGGTAACAACAATCATTTCGATAGGTAACGAATCAATGCTTTGGTTTCTTGGAAGCAGCTCAAAGTAGACTATACTCTTGTTATTCCACCACACGAAAAGCATAATCTTCTTTTGATGAATATTGGCTTTTGATGTCGACTGTGAGTGCTGATCTTGCTTGGCCCATGATTCTTTTCGGACAACGAATAGTAAGGGATCCATTTTTCATCACTCGCTAGGATTTTTTTTTAGAAATGAGTCGTTTTGGTTACGATACAGCATTGAGCGGCATATGTTAATGCATTTGGTGAGGTAGAATTCCTTAAATTTGAGAGAAACCCGAACATCCAGTTTCGTTACGTAGCCAAGCTGTTGTAAGTGCAACTAAACTGTTGAGTTCCATTTTCGAGCTTTTCTGCTATCTTTCGAGTTGTCATACGGCGGTAAGTTTCGATTTCTACCTTTATTTTGTCTTCATCAGTAGTGGTTGGACAACCAGTATGTGTTGCATCTTTCACATTAAAATTTCCAGAACAAAAGCGAACAAATCAACGCTGACACTGGCGTTCAGTAAGGCAGTCCTCAATATAAACTTAACACAAAAAACAATTATTACTATGTTTTCAGCCCTTTTGTTGCAAAGGAACCAAAGTCATTCACATTATGAAATCTCAAAGATATTTATGCATTCATCTTATCTATAAATTTTAAAAAGATGAAAATCAAAACGAGAGTCTGATTCGAAAGAAAATCCATAGAATAGCAACGTAGTGTCGTTTTCTGGTATGATCACAGGAAATTCAACTAACCATAGCTTCTGTGATTTTCTTGGAGTTTACAGAGCATTAGAGTTTCCATAAAGCAACTTCGATTTCATTGATTTAGAGGATACGATTTGATTCGAGTAAATGTGAAATATGGAGATCAAACTATTAGTAAAGTGTTACCCTCTGGAGAGAGGTTACTCTAGTGTGGCTACGTGGTCCCAGTTAGCCTCCCGGAGGATGGGTCACAGGCGCCATTCACTCACCATAAAAGCCCCAAGAACCAACGTGGCTCACCGGAATCTTTTTCCTTGTATATTCTGAGGAAAAAAGGATTCACGAGAAGACACAAAATGCTCACGAAACGAATGGCTCTTCTCACTACCTGAAAACTTCACAACAAAGAGCTCCGAAAGGGAACTGAAACTAAAGAGAAGTTCATCCTAGACTTCGGTCCCTCTCTAGTTGGCCCGTATCTTCTACACTACCTAAGCGAATTATGGTATGTGGTGTAGTGGTTAGAGCATGAACGCATAAGCCGAAGGTCCCAGGTTCAAATCTCGTTTGGAGCAACGTGATTTAGTTCAGGGGATTTTTCGGGCAGACTACGAGTGTTCACTTAGTGGTGATATGTACTGATTTAATCAGATCATATCATAGCTGAGCAAGCACACGGGAGCATGGTACTGAGCAAACCAACTTCCGAAAAAATCAATGCAGCCATGAAAATGAGATACTCTAACTATCTCTAAGCGAAGGCCCGAGAGGGGCTGTAGTGCTACAAAGAAGAAAAAGAAGCCAATTATAAGAGGTAATGCAAAACCCGAACTTTAAATTACCCTGAAACGCCTTCGCCAAAGGGGCAATCAAACACAACCCGCCAATCAAATTCAGTTTACTTTCAATTATTACCTTTTAACATACAAATCCAATACATTATACTTTAAATTATTTCAAATTCTTCAAATTAAATTCGCTCCACTTTAACTTATTCCAAATTCTTCAAATTAAACTTATTTTACTTTAACTTATGTCAAATTCTTTAAATTAAATTAACTTTACTTTAACTCATTTCAAATGCACCAAATTAAATTCGCTATACTTTAGCTTATTTCATATTCTTCAAATTAAATTTGCTTCACTTTAACTTATTTCAAATTAAATTTGAATGTGAATCGATAAATAAGCCAGCTTAACTATCTAAACCCGACTTATTGGGGCCCTTCTGCAGTAGACGCCGGAAAAAATAAAGAAAACACCAGGAACTGATTAACGACTTTACTTTCCGCAGATTTTTTTTTGCCACCACTCTCGCACGCCAATTCTCAGAACCATTCAAAAAGACCAACGCGTACCAAAATTTCCAACTGACTTTTTCTCCGCCTAGCGGCTCCTTCTTCCGGGACTTCACCGGTCAAACACCGGAAAAAGTTAAAGTCCTCCCGTATTATTTCTCGTTCCAATCAGTTGTTTTGAATTTCCACTCAAAGGTTACTTCATCAATGACAATTTCACCTACTCGATCATTTGTGTGGGAAAAGGTGAATTCTGCAAACGTCAGTAAGGCAGTGTCATCTGCGAAAACAAGCATTGATTAGTTTTGGCAATCAAAAATTTAAAGTTTGCGTTGATGTTCAGGAATGAAAAGTTTGATTTGTGCGGTGAATACTAATTACATGTCTAGCACATTTTATGTTTTCTTGGTATGTATATTATTGTGTTTTGTGTACAAAGATAAAGACATTTAAATTCTATTCATGCATTGTTAGTTATTATTCTTAAGATTTAATTGGGGTTGGCTTCCAGAATTATGATATTGAATAGCAACATACTCGATCATTTATAAATTTTTTTTTGGTTTTATGAAGTAATACACGGCAAATACTTCGCAATACCAAGCATTGTACTTTGCGGGTATATGATCGCCGTTGGCGATCTGGTGCTGTTAGTGGTGGATGTTCGAGACGTTTGGTGATTTGTGTTTTGAATTGTACATAAGACTTCAATATTCCTTCGTTTCTTCCAGTTTCCGCAACAGTAATTCACTCGTCTGTCGCTTGATCGCTAATTAATGACTCAGTTGTGCTTTACTTTACGATTCAATGGTATTTTATATTGGGTGATTGAATATCGTTGTAGATGTTGACCAAAGCTCAGGATTAGAATGTGTCATAACTCTCGACTTAAATTTGTTAAATCAGAACATTCTCCATATCTGTACTTATGCCAATAGGATTCATTCTTAGGGAATGGGCCACCATCGGCTGCTTTGTACAAAGTTATTTATAATGAAAATATATTCGCTTCATACAAATGCCTGCAATACTCCTTGAGTATTTTATTTAGCAAATATAGACTATCACCCGCTTCAACCTGACGATCTTTCACCGACGTTACATGACCACAATTGCCAATTTTTTACGTGATTATAAGCTCTAAACAACCAAATTCATTATAGACGTCTTCAGACCCATAATTAAAGCTGTCAATCGTCGATGCAGGTCCAGCTGGCACTTAAGTCACAAATATATTTCCAGCTTTCAAGTCCATATGCACGAAATATATTTTTGACTTAAGTGTCAGCTAGACTAGAAAGAAAAGATATTTCCAGCTTTCAAGTCCATATGCACAACCCGCAGGGGGGAATGCCGGTCGACAAGAGCACTCTTGGAGGCTAGCGTTCTTTGGGGAGTTCCGCCCCCACGTATCCGCGGAAATTCCTGCAGGGGGAATGCCGGTTGACAAGAGCACTCTTGGAGGCTAGCATTATTTGGGGAGCGCCGCCCCCACGGACCCGAGGATATGAGGGGTACCGTGAGGTTCCCTCCTGGGATGACAGGTAACGACTCTGATTGGATCTGGACCACACTTGGGACAACGAACTGGAAATTATGCTTTGGGCTGGCGGATGTGATGGTTTGGACCTAGTTGCTTTGCACAGTAGCGCCGAGGTGAAACTCGTGTGTGAACAGCTCCAATTCAACCATCATACCGTCTCCGTCCCGGTAAAACCTTGGCAGGCCTCGGAGTACGTTCAAAGTTTGCACCATTGGGTTTGTGGTGTAGGTTCGGTTGAGACGGACACCCGATTAACGCTGGTCTGGCTCTGAGCACTTGTTCCCATAAGGGATTCTGCCAACCCTCGCATGGCCTCCCTACTCTGCAAAGATAACCATGGGACCAAAAAAGCGACTACACACACGAACGGAGATAGTGGCTCCGAGGGCGGACCCAGCAAAACTGGAGCAAACAAAATCAAAAGACCAAAAACATCCAAAAAAAGAAACAAAAAATAATAACAACAACGACGCAACCAGCGGTTGCAGCCGCGATGTTAACAAGACATCGAGAGCGGTACTAACCACGACAAAAACGAAGAATAACACAATGACAGTGATGGCAGACAAAAAACGGAGAATAGCAGACAGTTTGGTTCAGACTGACATTCCTGCGGCGTTCGGGCGCCGCTAAAAAATGACGCAAACGCCAGAGCGTCCTATTAAGGAAAAGCGGGAAACTCTGCAGGACGCTTCAGGTGTTCGAGTGGTGGGAGATAATATAAAGAGCACCGAAAATTTGATTGTCACTACTGCGATCGTAACTGAAGCGACCGATGCAAGGGTCGCAAATCCCGACATAGCCAAGAAACATCCTGGAGCCAACGAGGAGATTACGGCACGAATAACAACGAGTGGCCACGACACCGCGTGATTGCACCGCTAACGTCGAAAATGTGGCGGAAGTACTTCATTCGGAAACGGTACGCAATAACCTCTCCCAAGGATGGTTGCAAGTTACAATTGCCGAAGAAAGGCTACTCCGAAAAGCGGGAGATGCATGTGACACCCCAAAAAACAGCAAAGCAGTAAAGGTGGGGCTCCTTGAATTCGAAAAGCTCCTAGATCACAGAGGGCACTATTGGAGGGGCTGGTTAAGGGCCGAAGATGAACAGAAGGCTGAAGAGGCGCTTGGGGCGAAATCTAACGGCGACATGCAGATAGCTCCACCACTAAAAGTTAATAAAAGAATGGCGTCTAGCCCAATCGAAGGGGATTGGGATAAAAAAGGGAACGAAGAGGCACTTGATGGGCGTGGAGCACTAGAACCCGGGTTCCAGACATTGCTTACAAAAGGAGCGAAGAAAGCCGCAAAGAAACTCCTTCAATAAAAGCCAGAAAGTAAAGCTCGCACGGACGCCCAATCAGAAAAAGGACCTGATGCAAAACAGGAGAAGCAGAAGCCTCGATGAAGACCCCGGCAGCAGGCACTGCTCGTAAACCCCCGAGATGGCCGATCCTACGTGGAGGTACTGCGGGACATCAGGTCAAACTTAAGGCCCGAAGACACCAATACTACCATTAAAGTAGTAGACCAACGTGGTCGGGCCACATACTGGTGGAAGTCGGAGCAGAGGCCAGCAATAAAGAAGCATTCTGCGACGCAGTAAAGAAAGTCCTCGGCAAAAGCGCAATTGTAGCCCCGCTTGAGCCGATGGTACCGATCGAAATACGAGACGTTGACTGCGTGACGGATCTGGCCGAGGTAGAAGAGACCATCAAAAGGGAGTTATCTAGCGTGGAAAGGATCAAAGCGAGACTGACACCAGAAAACAACAGGGGACAACGCATGGCCATAGTTGACTTGACCAAAAAGGACGCCGAACAATTCTTGAACAAGGGCAAAGTACGAATTGGGTGGGTCGCCTGTAGGATACGGCAAAGAGCAACGCCTCTTCAATGTTTTGAATGCCTTGGTTATGGTCACACCACACAAGTATGCAAAGGACCCGAAAGGAGTTCCCTGTGTTACAAATGCGGTGAAATGGGATATAAAAGAAGAGAGTGTACGAAGGAGGCACACTGTATTCTTTGCAAGGATGCTGATCCAAAACCTGATTTTGGACACGTCTTGGGATCAGGAAAATGCCGGGTGTTCCAGGAAACCCTAGCCAAGGCAAAATTAGAGCTCCGATGACCCGCATCCTGCAGCTATACCTTCACCGCAGTTCAACCGCCCAAAATCTGCTTGTGAAGTTTGCGAGGGACATGAAAGCCGACTTCTTGCTGCCCAGTGAGCAACACCATAATATAAGTCCTGCATTAGGGTATTCTGATGAAACTGGTACTACCGTAATCTGGGTTCAGAACAGTGACTTTCAGGCGGAGAGGATGGTTTCGTGTGGTTCGGTGCTCAAGGATCACCTTCTTTAGCGTGTATCTAACGCCTAATGAATCGTTATCATCTTTCCGGGCCAAGCTTCAGGCTTTGGAGGGCGCTGTCCCGAACACAGAGGGCAAAGTGCTCGTTGGTGGCGGCTTCAACGCTAAAGCTAAAGCTAAACGAATCCTGGGAATGGCGGGCAGGACGGCCCTCGTTGTACCAAGCTCTAAAAATACGCCGACTTTCCGCCGTATTGGCTGTGGGGGAACCATACCGGATGTGACATTCGCCTCGGAGTCCTTAGTACGGAGGATACACAACTGGAAAGTATTAGAGGACTACTCAGCCAGTGATCATCAGTGCATTCTGCTTGAGATAAGTGATGCTGTCTCCCGACGTCCGTGCTCTCGGCCTTCTACAACTGGATGGAACATCGGAAGGATGGACGTCGAGAGGTTCGTCAAGGTTCTCACAGCAGGTGAGCCGCTGCAGGGAGCTTCGGAGGGGACGGAAGAACTGGCAGCTCAAGACGTGGTGAGCTCTACTATGAGCATCATTACGACTGCTTGCATAGCTTCTATGCCCTGTCGAAGACCCCAGCACGGCAAGCCCCTAGTGTACTGGTGGTCAACTAAAATCACTGTAAAGCGAAAGGAGCGTCACAAGCTTCGGCGTGAGGCTCAACGGGCGCGGAACTGTGACGAGGCATGCAACCAGGTGGCAGCATATAAGTCGGCCAGGAAATGCCTTCGGAAACTGATCAACAGTAGCAAGGCTCGCTGCTGGCAAGAACTAGTGGACAATGCAAACAAGGATCCATGGGGTCTTGGCTACAAGCTGGTCATGGGGAAACTTAGTGGCCTACGGAAGCCTTGTACACATGATGCGGAAAAGATGGACGCGATAGTGTGGGAACTCCTCCCCGCCCATCCCGTCCGTGTTGACGCTGTCCATGGTGAAACAGCAGTAGAGTGCCCACTCTTCACACAGCTGGAACTGGAGGAGGCAGTCCTCGCATTGAAAGCGAGGAAGGCTCCAGGTCCAGATGGTGTTCCAGCTGAGGTGTTGCGGCTCGCCTATCACCATTGTCCTGACTTGCTGCTCAGCACACTCAACGCTTGCCTACGGGACGGGGTTTTCCCGGTACGATGAAAGGTGGCGAGGCTCGTGCTGATCAGCAAGGGGAAGGAAATCCCGAATCGCCGTCTGCATACCGCCCGTTATGCATCCTAGACACGGCTGGGAAAGTGCTAGAGAAACTCATCAAGGGAAGCCTCACTGACGCGATTCGTGCTGCTGGGGACCTTTCTCCTCGGCAGTACGGCTTTAGAGCATAACATTCTACCGTTGATGCGATTGCAGAGGTGGTGGACGCGGTCCAAAAGGCAGAGGCATATAGTCGCACCAAGCGACGGATCGTCCTGTTGGTGACACTCGACGTCAGGAATGCCTTCAACTCCGCTAGATGGGTGGATATTCTGGACACGCTGGAAAACTCTTTTCAAGTTCCAGAATATCTAATGCGGCTTTTGAGGAACTACCTAAAGGACCGAAGCCTGCTCTACGGCACGACACAGGGCCAACGAAGGATGGAAATTACAGCGGGTGTAACCTTGGTTCGGACCTGTGGAACGTGTCTTACGACGGGCTACTGAGACTTGAGACACCAGATGAGTCGCAATTGGTCAGCTATGCGGATGATGTTGCGGCTCTGGTTGCTGGATGCACCGTTGAACAAGCACAACTTAGGCTAGGTATGCTAATGCACCGAGTGAGGGACTGGATGACTGCTCGCGGGCTGAGTTTAGCACTGGAGAAAACCGAAGTGGTCATCTCGACAAAAAAGAGAATCCCTAGAGTAAGGATGATCAGTATTGGAGATATACAGGTCGAATCGAAGCCAGCGGTGAAGTACCTGGGGCTACTGATCGACTCGAAGATGAGTCTTCTGAGAAAATCAGGGCAACGGCTGAGAAGGCTGCTTCGGGAATATCGGCCCTGAGTCGACTTATGGCCAACGTAGGGGGACCCAGCCCATCAAGAAGACGCCTCTTGAGAAGTGCTGTAGGGTCAGTGCTACTGTGCGGAGCAGAGGTATGGGGCGACGCTCTCAACAAGGAGGTATACCGAAAACGTTTGACATAGGTACAGAGAAAAGGAGCAGTGAGAATTGCATCTTCGTATCCAACAGCCTCTGACTCGGCGTTGAGAGTGATTGCAGGCGTGATACCTGTCGCCCTCCTTGCTAGAAAGCGCCGCGCTATTCACCTGCGCCAAAACGAGGATGCGAATGAGATAGTTGTCCACGAGGAGGGACAGCGCTTGCTCAACGATTGGCAGCAGTCTTGGGTGAATTGCACGAAGGAAAGGTGGACTGCGCGCCTCATCCCGGATGTGAGACCGTGGCTGAATCGAAGGCATGGTGAGACTGACTTATATCTGACCCAGTTTTTGTGCGGGCACGGGTGTTTTCAGTCTTACCTCCACAAGATCGGTAAGTTACGGTCTCCCGATTGTCGGTTTTGCTCAGGAGAGGAAGACAATGCCTGTCACACATTTTTGCGTGCACCAAATGGGCCAGGCTGCGAAGGGAACTCTACAGGGAGACGGGAGAGCTCGCACCGGGTACTATAGTTGCAGTGATGCTCGAACCGGTTGACAAATGGAACCAGGTGGTACATTATGCTCGGGGAGTCCTAAAATATATAAGGGACTCACAGCAGCCGGGGCGCTGGGGCTGGGGGATCACTCTTCTGGCATTTCCTCTTCCCCTCTCTCCTCCCGCTAGGAAAGGGGCTCCCCAGCTTGAAGGCGCCCCACGGCGTAACAAAACGAGACCTGGCCCGAAGTAATTTGTCAAACGGTTCCAGGCTGGGTTCTCAGGTTGACAGGGGAAGTGTTTAGTGGGTAGTCCAGTCGCGCATGGGAGTCCCACACTCTGTGCATAAATAGCATTCATCTCCCTACCACAAAAAAAAACCTACACCACAGTTCAGCCGCCCAAAATCTGCTTGAGCAGTTTGCGAGGGACAAGAAAGCCAACTTCATGCTGCTGAGTAGTATTCTGATGAAACTGGTACTGCCGCAATCTGGGATCGGAACAGTGACTTTCAAGCGAAGAGTGTTGGACAGGGGGATGATTTTGTCTGGGTTTGGTGCTCAGCGACTGCCTTCTTTAGCGTGTATCTAACGCCTAATGAATCGTTTTCATCTTTCCAGGCAAAGCTTCAGGCTTTGGAGGGCGCTGTCCCGAACACAGAGGGCAAAGTGCTCGTTGGGGCCGCCTTCAACGCTAAAGCAATCGAATGGGGCATGCCTCGGACGGATCCGCGGGGAAAACGTATCCTGGAAATGGCGGCTAGGAAGGCCCTCGTCGTACGAAACTCCGGAAATACGCTGACTTTTCGACGTATTGGCTGTAAGGGAGCCATACTGGACGTGACATTCGCCTCGGAGTCCTTAGTATGGAGAATTCACAACTGGAAAGTATCAGAGGACTACTCAGCCAGTGATCATTAGTGCATTCTGCTTAAGATCAGTGATGTTGTCTCCCGACGTCCGTTCTCTCGGCTTTCTACAACTGGATGGAACATCAGAAGGATGAACGTCAAGAGGTTCGTCGAGGTGCTCACAGCAGGTGAGCCGCTGCAGGGAGCCTCGGAAGGGACGGAATAACTGGCAGCTCGAGACGTGGTGAACCCTACTATGAGCATCATCACGACTGCTTGCATAGCTTCTATGCTCCGTCGTAGACCCCGGCACGGCAAGTCCCCGTGTACTGGTGGTCAACTGAAAACCCTGAAAAGCGAAGGAAGTGTCACAAGCTTCGACGTGAGGCTCAACGGGCGTGGAACTGTGACGAGGCATGCAACTGGGTGGCAGCATATAAGTCGGTCAGGAAATGCCTTCGCAAACTGATCAACAATAGTTAGGCTTGCTACTGGCAAGACCTAGTGGACAATGCGAACAAGGGTCCGTGGGGTCTTGGCGACAAGCTAGTTATGCGAAAGCTTGGTGCCCTAAGGAAGCCTTGTATACATGGCGCGGAATAAATGGACGCGATAGTGCGGGGACTCTTCCCCGCCAATCCCGTCCGTGTTGACGCTGTCTATGGTGAAACAGCAGTCGAGTGTCCACTCTTCACACAACTGGAACTGGAGAAGGTAGTCCACTCATTAAAAGCGAGGAAGGCTCTAGGTCCAGATGGTGTTCCAGCTGATGTGTTGCGGCTCGTCTATCACCATTGTCCTGACTTGCCGCTCAGCACATTCAACGCTTATCTACGGTACGGAGTTTTCCCGGTACGATGGAGGGTGGCGGTACGGTGGAGGGTTGAGCAGGCGCAACTTAGGCTACATTTGCTAATGCGTCAAGTGAGGAACTGGATGACTGCTCGCGGGATCAGTTTAGCACTGGAGAAAACCAAAGTGGTCATCTTGACAAAAAAGAGAATCCCTAGCGTAGGGATGATCAGTATTGGAGATAAACGAATCGAATCGAAGCCATCAGTTAAGTACGTGAGGCTACTGCTCGACTCGAGGATGAGTCTTCTGAGCAAATCAGGGCAACGGCTGAGAAGGCTGCTTCGGGAATATCGGCCCTGAGTCGACTTATGGCCAACGTAGGGGGACCCAGCCCATCAAGAAGACGCCTCTTGAGAAGTGCTGTAGGGTCAGTGCTACTGTACGGAGCAAAAGTATGGGGCGAGGCTCTGAGCAAGGAGGTATACCAAAAAGTTTGGCACAGGTGCAGGGAAGAGGAGCACTCAGGAATGCATCTTCGTATCTGATAGTCTCTGATCCGGCGGTAAGAGTGATTGCAGGCGTGGTACCTGTTGCCTTCCACGCTAGAGAGCGCGGCGCTATTCACCTGCGCCAAAATGAGGATGCGAGGGAGATGGTTATCCGCGAGGAAAGACAGCGCTCGCTCAACAATTGGCAACAGTTTATGGTCAAATGCACGAAGGGAGGGTGGACTCCGCGCCAAATCCCGGATGTGAGACCGTGGCTAAATTGAAGGCACGGTGAGACTGACTTCTATCTGACCCAGCTTTTGAGCGGGTATGGGTGTTTTCAGTCTTACCTGCACAAGATTGGTAAGTCACGGTCTCCCGATTGTCGATTTTGCCCAGGAGAGGAGGACAATGCCTGTCATACATTTTTTGCGTCAACAAAATGCATACGCAAGGAACTCTACAGGGAGACGGGAGAGCTCACCCCGGATAACATTGTCGTGGTGATGCTCGAATCGGTTGACAAATGGAACCATACATTATGCTAAAATATAAAAGGGACTCACAGCAGCCGGGAGTGTTAGGGCTGGGAGATTGCTTGTCTGGCACTCCCTCTTCTCCCCTCTCTTCCCGCTAGGAAAGGGATTCCCCAGCTTGAAGGCGCCTCACGGCGTAACAAAACGAGACCTGGCCCGAAGTAATGTGTCAAATGGTTCCAGGCTGGGTTCTCAGGTTGACAGGGGAGGTGTTTAGTGGGTAGTCTAGTCGCCTTCTTGAAACAAACATACACACACATCAACTTTACGGATCTATTTGTGTTACGGGAACAAATACAGCGACACTCCAAAATATACAGAAAACCAATCAAAACTGATCATACCATATACGCAACATCTAGCCACCCCACACAACACAAACTAGCAGCGTACAGATCAATGGTGTAGAGATTTCACTGCATTCCCATGACTGTTATCTGCTCCAATAATATAAACAACCTTTGCAAAATAGCTAGTAATAACGAATGCAAACAACGTGGCGTTTTCAAACTTATTACTTACTACAAATAAACATAGGAACAAAGAAACGAGATCTCATCGATAATAATTGAATCGACTATTAGCCGATTACGGATAGTAGCGTAGAAAGAGGCCTCATTTTAGATTAGAATTCGGTGATCTATGAAAATTTCAACGTAGGTTTTTGAAGTATGATTTTAAAGAATTATCCTCATTGTAAAGTAAATTTTGTTTAAAGCGTAAAATTAGCTCAACTTTCAATTATTAAATAAACATTAATTTTCAGCTTTTATTAGTAGGTATCTCAAGCACAGTAAATTAACCATGAGTAGTAGTGTCTGGATAGCACATTATCTTGTTTTTTCCAAAGGAAATTGGTGTTGAAATAGCCGCTAGTATAATTGCGCCGAGGAAAAGTGATTTGAAAAGTTAACCAAAAGCGGTAGTGATTAAGCGGCAAATTATCTAGTATAATTGTACTTCGGAAAATTTTCTGAAAAAGGAGTTAGTTTACCTGAGGTTACTAATTGAAGTGGTTGTGTATGACGAGATTTTCCTCAGTGGGTAAAAGCTAGCGGTGGAGATTCCTCTGGTAGACCACAGACTTGCTGGCGACTCGAGGAGATCCAGGGCAAGCACGTTGGCATCCACGCCCGTCTTCGGCAGGCGAAACCGGTAACATGTAAGATATTATTAATATGTCATTTTCTTTTTGTGTTTCTCTATAATATATTATTTGTTATATAGTTGGAAGTTTTTTTCCTTTTTATTTCCAACTGAGCATAGAATAAACAATCGTGAAGAAGTAATATTTTATTTATTTTTAACTTCTTGTTTAAATTTAGAGTTTATTCGTTTCTTGGGTTGTATATGCTTTTTAAATTATTTTTTTGTTTCATGTAAATTTTTATGGATATTACTGATAAAGCAAATTAACTAATTTATTGTGGAATTTTTCTGATAAGACAATACTTTTGTCTACTCGATTTGGTTGTGTATCAAATTTGAATCAGATAATTAAGGTACAAATGTAAAAAAATTTTATTATTATCATTCGTGATTGCAAAGCGACGTAAATAATCTTAAGATAGTAGTTCATCAGTTTTTAAAAGTTAACTTTTTCAAAAGCTTATTCATTTTTAATAAGCGCCTGAAAATCTGATCGAATAACTTCCAAACTAAAACTCAGTAGGACATAAAGTACTTAATTGCCATAAAAGATTTGAAAAGTATTCCTCACGTGCAAATCATATTATGTATAGTAAGTTACATCAAGTCAAACAAAGGATAATGACAAGGGGTTTTGGAATCATTCCTAAATTTATAGCAAAACATTTCTTATTCAGATTGTTGCCGAATGGATTAGGTTCCACTTTTGCCTCCTCACTGACAATATTCTGGATGGTGTCTCACGGGTGCGTGCTTTTGTATTGCTTCCATAGTACACCATGGCAAGATGATGCTAAAGAAGATTTTCGCTGTTATCTTAAACGTAGCGCTAGAAAGCACGATCATGAATTTACTGCTCAAGTCACGTACAGGCAACATAGACGTTCACATATCACTCGACAATGTTGTCTATGCACTCTGATATTCTTTGCTATTATCCACATGGTAACTTTAAGTTCATGCTAGTTAAGGCAGATGACTTGAAAAGAATTCTATTTAAATCAAGAAGATTATGTTAGTGGTTATCATGCCTCCTACAAACCAAATAAACTGCAAAAATTAGGGCGATTAATGATAAATAGATATTGAATAACTATAAGGTAGTATCTATGAGGAAAATGTACCAAGATTTTGAACAATTACTTGCATTAACAAACCATTCAACTGGATAAGAGGTATTCTTTAAACCAGGAATTTGAATTTTTTTTTATTTTCAATGACGTCCTTCTGATGGAAAAAACTTTGACTTTGAAAAACGTTTTAAAACCCTGTTACTTTTAAAGTGAGTTCTATTGGCACTAGTGAGCGGAACGAACATATTTTTGACTGCTATGAGGATAGTCTTATGTTCTTTTAGGAAAACTCTCATCACAAAAGGCTTAAAATAACAATTAAGGCAAGTTCTTAGAATCTTTCAGCCTACTTTGGCAAATGCAAAGCTTAATACAAAGCGCTCATACATTTAAATTGCTTATATAATAATATAATTAATATTTTTTATAACAAGAGGAGAAATCAGTATTTTTATGTGTTCAAAATTTATCTTACAATGCCGGCTGCACACTTATGCTGCTTAGAGCGGCTGAATAAAATACGCGATCAGCATTTTCCACTGACAGCTGAGCTTTGAGAAATAAATCAATTGCTGTTCATTTTACGTTCAACTGCTATTCATTTCACGTTAGACTGCATTTAAAATTGAACGGATGTAAGAACCAAAACAATTTTTAATTCACAAGAAGCGCTGCTATGTTCTCCGCAGATAACTTGGATTTCACTGTTGAAATGCGAGTACATCTCGAACGCATAGGAAATATCGAGCTTTCATTGACATTTCCATATGTTGCCATATAAATTTGAGAGAAAAGTCGGCCCAAAAAAGTAGGTTTATTGAATAAGACACTCAATTCTTTTACATTATTTTTTTATCGCAATTATTGATAAACAAAAACATTACATTGTTATTTAATTCTATCACATATCATATAATCAGTCTTTTTACTGCGACCATAATTAAAAATATTCATTTTTTAAGTGCTTACCTATTAAACTAGAGGAAAATACTTTGATAAAAATTTAAATTATCAAAATAAACACATAGAATCAACAAAAAAAGTAAACATATTGGTAAAAAACTATGAAAATAACATAAGACATTTGTGACACATATCAAGTTTGTGTCTGCCACACAATAATTTCTTGCACTTGTAGCAACTACTTTTCGTCATACTTCGTTTTGCTGACGGGCATATGCCACAAATTTATCTTTTTTTGCGATAGGCCGACCTGCAGCTTCTCTTTAAAAAAAAGAAAAGCTTAAGAAGCGCTGAGGGCTAAGCCTAAAGAGCATATGCATGCAGCTCCATCATCAAACACCAATAAAAGCTAGCTGAA
Source organism: Odontomyia ornata (assembly GCA_963969285.1). NCBI lineage: Eukaryota > Metazoa > Arthropoda > Insecta > Diptera > Stratiomyidae > Odontomyia > Odontomyia ornata. The sequence goes on along the minus strand of OZ017739.1, from coordinate 285,713,221 downwards.
TCGAAGGAGATCGGGATAGAAATAGGAAGGATGGGAAACTTGATTGGTATGAAAAGCTGGATCAGAGGTTTCAGACAGTAATGACAAAGAAGCGTAGATAAAAAGTTTCAAGAAATTTTATCATAATAACACTGAAAAGATACAGTATAGAATTAATTTCATGAATAATTATGGATTGCAATGAAAAACATAAAAAAAAAATAGAATTCATCTTTGTTTATTACTAGAAAAGCCTATTTATATGAAGATAAGTGACTAATTTTTACATCAAAAACCGTCCAATAAACAAAACCTCTGCCCCCATATGATGCAATCAAATGCTTAGTGTAGAGCACATAAACGTAAAGATTTACAATAAATTAATGTGAAAAGGGCCAAGTGATCAACAAAATAATAGGGGTACCGGCTTTCCAACAGATGGCGTAACTTGATTTTTATTCCAGTGGTTCACCTTTCCAAATATGTGTTGAAAAGCTGCTGTCATATAGTTTCAGAATCAGTATGTGTTATCTAGCTGAAGCGTAAACAACAATACTTTTTTTTACTCTGAAAATGTCGAATTTTGTGCCGAATAAAGTGTTTTTGCGGGGAGTACTCCTTCATTGAAGAAAAAGACTGCCAAAAGTCATCGTATTTTGGTGAAAGTGTATGGTGTGCATGCTCTAGCTGAGCTTACGTGCCAAAAGAGGTTTGCACGGTTTAAAAGTGGCAATTTTGACTTGGAGGACGATAAACGGCCCGGACAGCCAAAAAAGTTTAAAGATTATGAATTGGAGACATTGCTTGACCAAGACCCATCCCAAACTTACAAAATCACGAAGAAGGCTCCAGGTCCAGTTGGTGTCCTAGCTGAAGTGTTGCGGCTCGTCTATCACCATTGTCCTGACTTGCTGCTCAGCACATTCAACGCTCGCCTACGCGACGGGGTTTTCCCGGTACGATGGAAGGTGGTGAGGCTCGTGCTGATCAGCAAGGGGAAGGGAAATCCCAAATCGCCGTCTGCATACCGCCCGTTTTGCATGCTAAACACGGCTGGGAAAGTGCTAGAGAAACTCATCAAGGGAAGACTCACTGACGCGATTCGTGCTGCTGGGGACCTATCTCCTCGGCAGTACGGCTTTAGAGCATAACATTCAACCATTGATGCGATTGCAGAGGAGGTGGACGCGGTCCAAAAGGCAGAGGCATATAGTCGCACCAAGCGACGGATCGTCCTGTTGGTGACACTCGACGTCAGGAATGCCTTCAACTCCGCTAGATGGGTGGATATTCTGGACACGCTGGAAAACTCTTTTCAAGTTCCAGAATATCTAATGCGGCTTTTGAGGAACTACCTAAAGGACCGAAGCCTGCTCTACGGCACGACACAGGGCCAACGAAGGATGGAAATTACAGCGGGTGTAACCTTGGTCCGGACCTGTGGAACGTGTCTTACGACGGGCTACTGAGACTTGAGACACCAGATGAGTCGCAATTGGTCAGCTATGCGGATGATGTTGCGGCTCTGGTTGCTGGATGCACCGTTGAACAAGCACAACTTAGGCTAGGTATGCTAATGCACCGAGTGAGGGACTGGATGACTGCTCGCGGGCTGAGTTTAGCACTGGAGAAAACCGAAGTGGTCATCTCGACAAAAAAGAGAATCCCTAGAGTAAGGATGATCAGTATTGGTGACTTACGAATCGAATCGGAGCCAGCGGTGAAGTACCTGGGGCTACTGATCGACTCAAAGATGAGTTTTTCTGAGCAAATCAGGGCAACGGCTGAGAAGGCTGCTTCGGGGGTATCGGCCCTGAGTCGACTTATGGCCAACGTAGGGGGACTCAGCCCATCAAGAAGACGCCTCTTGATGAGTACTGTAGGGTCAGTGCTACTGTACGGAGCAGAGGTATGGGGTGACGCTCTCAACAAGGAGGTATTCCGGAAACGATTGGCATAGGTACAGAGAAGAGGAGCAGTGAGAATTGCATCTTCGTATCCAACAGTCTCCGACTCGGCGGTGAGAGTGATTGCAGGCGTGAAAGTCAAAGTCAAAAGCGCTTTATTTAATACTAATCGTTATAAATTTTAAAAGAATATAAAGCAAGTTCCAAACAATAACAATCAAAAAAAACTTAATGGCCCAAAAGGCTCTCTAAATTTGTACGTTATCATTAACTCATTTCATCAAAAAAACTATAGCAAATTCAAGTAATTACGATTATTACTTATTTTTAAAATTTCATTGGAAAAAGGAGAAAAAACCAACCAACACTATCCTAAAATTATTTATAATTAAAACACAACAGTGAAACTTTGATCCTACATCCAATATGTTGTAACTTATTTCGAATAAAATACAATCAAAAACTTTATCTTATACCAAAAAAAATTCTGTAACAATGTTCCTAGCCTAAATGTTTAATCTTATCTCTAACGGAATATAGTAAACATTACATATACCTAACCTATACCTAATTTTTAACAAAAATAAAGAACAATGCTAAATGTAGCAATAATGAGCTGAAACTCAAAAACTAAATAACAAAAAGCACCAAAACTGAAAATAAACACGAATAATTTAGACATTGTCATTCAGCCACCAATACCTGGACTGCGCCGTCTCAACTCGATCAGCTTCAACGAATCTAGCAAATGAGTATCTCCATTGAAATCGTTGGTCTCGTGAACTCAAATTAGGAGGATATTTTATCTTTTTATCGGTGGCCCGTCGATATATGTGAAATATGACTGGGACGCCGTCGGAATCAAAAACATATCGATTCATGTCCAAATACACGAATACTTCTGGAGGAATGAAGCCAGTAGCGAGGCAAGTCGCTATATACCCGTCTGTAGGGTGGAACGGCTGTGAAATCCAAGGGTTTTTACTCACAGTCACAGGTCTTGCGATATGATTCCGAAGAAGTTTCAATATGAAGATATTGACCCTCGTCACTTCAGCAGCTTGGTAAATTCTTCTATTCGATATATAATGTTTCCAACCCGTCTCAGGCTTTCTGTACAAACCAGTACATGCACGAAGACATTTCCTTTCGAAAGCTCTTAATTTTTCCATAGTACTAGCGCTCTGGTTGTACCAGATCTGACATCCATAGGTCAAAACTGGTCTAACCAGTGTCTTGTAACAGATAATTTTGACCTTTTGATCAATGTATCTGGAATGAAAGAGTTTTCGAAGGGCCATGACTACTTTTCGTGCCTTACTGAGCATGATTTTCACATGTTCAGTATAGTACAGATACTGATCGAGATAAACACCGAGGTATCGAACACAGGATTTATGTGGAACCCGTTCTAGACTACTCTCACCAGCCATGATGTGGAAATCTTTCCAATCACGTTTCAGGTCTTGACTGGACCCCTGCAGCGTTGTCCGAAACAAAATTGTTTCGCACTTCTGCGCATTGATTTTCATTCGCCAATTGTCGGTGTAGAGCTGCACATCATTAAACATTTTTTGAAGATTGCTCTGAACTATTGTAGCTTTTCGGTCTGCCGTATAGATGATCAGATCATCAGCAAACGCTACCAATGATCGCGTTGGCGAGACATTAAAATCAAAGCCGTTCAATAGCTTGCGAATGAAGATTGAAAAGAGCAGAGGCGCAGTAACTGTTCCCTGCTGTAGACCATTCAAGACCATAAACTCGCGCATTGTTGTCAGATTTCCATCGGTTACAACAAATGATTTCCCGTATAACATATTACAGATCATGGCGACAAGGTGTCTGGGGAACTTTTCCTGAAGGAGTTTAAAAATTAGTCCATCTAACCATACCGTATCAAAGGCTTTCTCCATATCAATGAGACATGCTCCAACACATTGTCTATCATTTAGTTTCCAACAGATGTCTGAGGTTACTTTCGTTATTGCATGTGTGGTCGAATGCCTGGCACAAAACCAAATTGGCAATTCGGCATCAACTCATTTTCCTCAATGTGGGCGTTTAATGCTCTGTTGAGTATTACTTCAAACACCTTGCTGATGTTAGGCAGCAAACTGATTGGGCGATAGCTTTTCGGGCACGAAGATTCTTTTCCTTTTTTCAAGACCGGAAATACCTTAGCCTTTTTCCACTCATTTGGGAAATATGAATTGCTCAACATGTTGTTGAACAATATGCAATAGTTCCTAATAGCAACCTCAGGCAAATGTCGGAGAACTACATTTGGAATACCATCAATACCACATGATTTCTTGTTGTTTATCCTGCAAAATATGAAACACAAGTCTTCATAGCTGACAAAATAATCAATAAGATTCAAGCTCGGTATGAGGTCAGATGTTAATGTTTCATTGAAATGAAGAGTTGATTGGCCGTTCAGGCTTGATTTGAAGTCGGAAACTTTTGCTTCAACGACCTCTGAAAATATTTCGTTCCCTCTCTCAGGGTTTGGTAGATGAACCAATTCAAAATGTGTTCCAATCAGGGCAAGTTTATCCAATCCTTCACAAATAATCCTGTTTCCATTTCTATCCGGAGTCGTACTATCAATTTCGATACCAGCCCTATCGAGAAGAATGACTTCAAGATTCGATACCTTCACTCGAGACCTCTTGCGGAATATGCTATTCACTTTCGCGAACACGCCATCTGGGTCCTGTGGGCTAATACCCCTCAGTTTTTCCGCCCATTGATTGCTGACCTCACTCCTGAAGTATGACCGGATTAAGTTCCGGACATTCTTCAGATGTAATTTCAACAAAGCCAACGAGGGATGGTTGTAGTCCAAAAATCGTCGATAAATATTGTTGACGCGTGTGAGAAGAAGGCTTTTCAATCTTTTCAACCTTGCGATGGTTGGTGTTTCATATCCTTCCATATTGTTTCGAAGTTTAATCTTGGGAACTACTTTCTCAATCGTTTCCAACGTCAGCTTCTCTAACTTCGACAAATAGACACCTATTTCACCGTTAGTTAGATTCCTGTCATTAAGAACCATTGAGCAAGAGTTGCCACCATCAGAAGGGGACATTGCTTCTGGTACTCCCGATTAAACTTCTTTTGAAACTTTCCCCAGTCTGTTTTTTTGAAGTTCAACCGATGATTTTCGTGTTGAACTGGAATGAGGAAGAAATCATCCCTTTGATGATTGATTTCCATTACGATTGCGTTATGGTCGCTATCATAAGGAAGCACCTGCAGTTTCCGTTGAGGACTATTAAAGTTGAATTCAAGTCTTGCGTCACCAATGCAGAGGTCCAAATATGAATTTGTCCTAGGGTATGTTGGGAACTCCGACCCATATAGATTGCACCTGTATTCAATCTGGTTCTCTGTTATCCACGATTTCAGGAATACACCTCTTGGATTATTGGTGGCGTTCAGCCATGATGTATGCTTGGCGTTCAGGTCACCAGCAAGAATATAATAACTATGAAGCCTGTTCAATTCGAGTATTTCAAACAAGGAATTGAGTTCCTCCTTGAGCCTGAGAACAGTTCCACCAGTTGCATAGGCAGAGATTACGAAGAGGTTATCCCCAGCTGGCAGTGAGATTTTGATAACGGACACTTCAAGAGATTCAAAGCTTTTGAATTCGACTTTTCCAATATTTTGGAAACAAAAGGGTCTTCGAACCAATATCCCGGTGCCACCTCCCCCATCACCTGTTACCCTATCGTTTCTTACGAATTCAAAATCCTTGAATGTCATGGAGTGACATGAATTGAGGTGGGTTTCGGTGAGAAGCATGATGTCAGGCTTTTGCTTAACAATCAATTCAAGGAGATCATCACGCCAATGTATAGTAACAATGGAGTTGACGTTGATCGAGATGAGACGAATCCTATCCATGGGAATGTGACTGGATGACAAACTATTTTGGAGCATGTTGACCTAAACTTTGAAAAACGAAATTGATTTTTTGGGCTTGCTTATTAATTCTATCTGAAAGCGATTCAAGTTGCTGGTAGATTTTAAGAAGCAGCTCATTATTGCCACTTACATTATTTATTTTATTTACATATATTGTTGTCTGCTGGTCCTCTGGCAGCAAGTGCAAATGATACCCCGGGTTTGATGAAGTTGGGAGATTGTGATTTACTTTGGTTTGCTTTAGGGAAAATTTAGCTCTTGCATCTTGATACCGAGGGCATCCTCGGTATGATGCTGGATGACCAAATGTACCGCAATGAACACAATACAATTTTTCTTTTGGCTCCATCTGAGCCAATTTGCATTCACCGGGGGCGTGGATATCTTTGCACTAAACACAGCGATAGTGCATTGCACAATTGGCAGCCGAAAATCGTTGACACCTGTAACACTGGTTGACCTCAGTTTTTTGGAGGCGTTCCCACCTCACAACTCTAAAGTTTAAGTACCTTACCTGTTGGAGGGCACTCGGACTGCTGTCGTTGGAAATTTGGACCAAATAAAATGGTAATATTTTACCTTCTACAGTTGGTCTCCTTGTAGCAAAATTTTTCACACAGATGAACTTAACAGCTGGTGCTGCTTCCTGCAACATCTCAAGGAGATCAACTGTATTCTCCCCACAGTCCAGGCCCTTCAACAGGAAGGTCTGATTTTTTTCCGCCTTTTGCGTATACTCGTATGTGAAGTGGGGAGCTTGGACACTATTAAGAGCATCTTTCGCCTGTTTGAAGTCAGCCAGTGTCTTTGTCTTGATGGAGAGCTTATTACCGGTCACTCTCTTAATTTCAAAATTTTCGATTTTATGTTCGGCTGCCAATAACCGAACCCTATCTCCTCCACGCTGCCCAAAAACGTTTATTGGAGGAACTTTTTCATTTACCTTATTAATTTTATTAGGAGGACCAGCAAACACACCGGTTGGCTTCTTCTCCTTTTGCTTATTTTTTAATTTTAAATATTTAATGAAATTATTATCGCTATCAATATTACCTATCTTATCGTTGCTCTCTATCTCGACGTCCATATCTTCGTGCATTGCAGACAGCACCGCATAATAATTGGCGCTGTCGTTCGCTCCTCCTGCGCTCAGGATATTTTCCGCATCATGGATTGTCTTGCTCATATCTTGCGATTTCGTTTTATATGTTGGTACTCCTTTCCCGTTGGTCTTGCTTGTTGTTTCCTGTTTTTCATTCTTCTTAGTTAGTATCGGCTCTTCTTTGCCGGACGTATTCTGTGGCTTCGCTTTTTGTTTGCTCCCATTTGACAACGTCCGGACCATATCTTCCAAACTCTGTATCCGGAGTTTTAATTCGTCATTTTGTTTCGTAGCCCTTGCATTCTTCATGGTTACTTTTTCATAATCTTCGCTTGAAATCGTAATTCGCTTTCCATGCTCACAATTGTCTTGCTCATTTTTCCGCTTGTTTATTTTATCATTTGTAATTTTCATAATGCCTGGCTCTGGATCCCCCAGCGGTGGGAAGCCATCGGGCTCCTCCATCCCCCGGTGAAAAAAACTTTTTTCTTTCTTGAAACTTTCTCGCAGGTAAAGTCTAGAAACTCGATAAATTGTTCGAATATTTCGACGATGTAATAAGTTTCTTTATAAAATTACTTTGTAATTGACGTTTTTAAAAATTATTTTAATTTATAAAAATTCTTGACATGAGCGAATTAAAAACACGTCTACACGCAACGAGTGCTAGACGTAGAATGATTGCAGGCGTGATACCTGTCGCCCTCCTTGCTAGAGAGCGCCGCGCTATTTGCCTGCGCCGAAACGAGGATGCGAGGGAGATAGTTGTCCGCGAGGAAAGACAGCGCTCGCTCAACGATTGGCAGCAGTCTTGGGTGAATTGCACGAAGGGAAGGTGGACTGCGCGCGTCATCCCGGATGTGAGACCGTGGCTGAATCGAAGGCATGGTGAGACTGACTACTATCTGACCCAGTTTTTGAGTGGGCACGGGTGTTTTCAGTCTTACCTGCACAAGATCGGTAAGTCACGGTCTCCCGATTGTCGGTTTTGCCCAGGAGAGGAGGACAATGCCTGTCACACATTTTTTGCGTGTACAAAATGGGTCAGGCTGCAAAGGGAACTCTACAGGGAGACGGGAGAGCTAACCCTGGATAATATAGTTGCGGTGATGCTCGAATCGGTTGACAAATGGAACCAGGTGGCTCATTATGCTCGGGCAGTCCTAAAATATAAAAGGGACTCACAGCAGCCGGGGGCGCTGGGGCTGGGGGATCGCTCTTCTGGCATTTCCTCTCCCTTCTCCCCTCCCGCTAGGAAAGGGACTCCCCAGCTTGAAGGCGCCCCACGGCGTAACAAAACCAGACCTGGCCCGAACTAATGTGTCAAACGGTTCCAGGCTGGGTTTTCAGGTTGACAGGGGAGGTGTTTAGTGGGTAGTCCAGTCGCGCATGGGAGTCCAACACTCTGTGCATACATAGCATTCACCTCCCTACCACAAAAAAAAAAAAAAAACTTACAAAATCCCTTGGCATCGCTCAACAAACCATTTCCGATCGTCTAAAAGCGATTTTTTACAATAAAGATAAGTACTTGCAGGAGAAAATGAATCTAACTTTAATTAACGAAAACGAAAACATAATGAGTCTGCATAAGTAAAATAAATTAGAATTTCCCCCACCAAATGATCAACAAAATGCGTTTGTGTATGTGCGTTACGCTCGTTCAACCTAAAAAGTTTTGGCATGCTTTTACCATCAGGTCCCTTCAATGCCTCTCACTCTTCTTGCCCATATAACCTGTTTAATGCTCACTTTTAATGCTGCGTCTGAAAAAGCCCAAAGATTAGTGTCTGCTTCGATGGAAAGCCCGTGTAGTAGAAAAAACGCATATGATGGTTGTAATCGGAGGCAATTCAAATGGCTACAACGTCGGTAAATTTTATTGAAACTTACGGAATAAAATGATATTTTGAAGAACTGCTTAAATGGCTAATTTCATCTAATTTAATAATACTGATACAGCTTTACTAACATAAATGTTGAATCCTATTACCTACTATTAGCAAAGTAAAACGAATCTCAGCCTCGAAGTTATTTGTTATTGGATTTAGCTCCATGATTTTTAAGGCTTTCTGAAAGACGTTTTGCAAAAACCGGCTAGTTTCCCATCCTATCTATCCGTCAGCTCACCCACCCGCCCGTCTGTCTGTTCGTATGTCCATCTGTCCCTCTATCTGTGCATCATAAGAAGTTTCTTCTGAAATTGTTGAAGCTACAAAGCTGAAACTTTGCGAAAAGGTCAGAAGTGGTGGTCTCTCAAAAGTTTAGGTCTTATCAAATATATCAAAATTATTTGAGGGGGTCCCCCCTCATAAAGAAGTGGCCCTTAACAAATTTTTATTAAATGTGGCCGAGTAGGGTATCAAATGAAAGGTCTTAGCACTTTCAGAATCAGTAAAATAAGTCAATTTTTTGCATTAGCTTCAGAGGGGAAGGGACAGTAAAATGCATGAACAATACTTGTGTCCCCTTTCTACACGATTGGACTCTTTTGAGCCGAAAATCTGGAAAAAAAATCACGAAGATAGGTCTTCATGAGTCCAAGGGCAACAAATACCTCAGAAATCAAAATTCACTCAACTCTTTTAATAATGGTATGATTTGTAAATTTTACATTTTCCCCTAAAAATTGTAACGGTGCCCTTAAGCATCTTCAGGTTTTACATTTATGTTAGTTGATGTAAGACCCTTATGCCAACAAAATTTCATGGAAATCAGATCGTAACTAGATGGGCTTTTTCACATGCAGCGTGAATAGTAAGCGCGAAACAGGTTATATGGGCAAGAAAAGAGAGAGGCATCGAGGAAACTTGATAGTAAAAACACTCCAAAATTTCCTAGGACGAACGAGCGTAATGCACATACACAAACGCATTTTGTTGATCATTTGGTTTGGAAATTTTATACAAACGTCGGTGATAATTTCGAATTGAACATTCGGTGAAGAAGGTACTTGCTATTAAACGATTACCTTTCTTTAATTTGCGTGCAAAAATGGATGGGTGGACGCGAGAAGCTACGCGTTATTTCATAAATTTATAAAAGCAAAGGCCATGTTCAATTTCAGGAAACAACACGACGAATATCACGATTTCAATAAAGTTAAATTGCCTATTGTAAATCTATAGAAAATTAACAGTACGCATAATGTTCATAGAATCACATTATAATAAGCAAATTTACAACACATAAAGAAAAATATGCGACTAAAAAAGATATTCAAATTTGGGATATATCTTTCAGAAAGCGGAAAAATACGGAGGATTCAAATAAATCCAAGGAAAGTTTGGATCGGCAAACTTTAACAATCATTAAATACATTTTTCATTCAAGTTCTTATTACCTGGTGCACAATTCAAGGTTAAAACATCAATTCTCAATCGCCTATCTCTCTGTCTTCGCTTTCATGTTGTCCGCACGATGTTTAACGATCAAATGATCCTTTTGACACATACACTCGCAAGATGTGTATCGTATACAAAAATAACTTGGGTGAACTATGACGACGTGTAAACATAAGCGCATAAGCGCGAAACCTGTCTTACTATGGGTGAGTTCCATTCCCGTGTGAAAAAGCCCAATGAGTTATCTACATTTCAATTGTATGAAATAACAAAAACAATAACACATGTTGATTGTTGATATATATTTCAAATTGACCAAGGCACTCTTATTTTCTTCGGATTTTCATGAAAATTTGAGGAACAGTGGTTTACTTGAATATTTTTAATGAGCCGAGCATTCAGAAAAATTATTAAACATGGAACGAAATTGTGGCTGTTGTGTACTTATGAACGAAACTTTGCATTTTTTGGATGAATTTGAACGATTTTTAAAACAAATATTGGGTGAATAATTCAAATCATCGATTCATGGCTTCAGAAAATTTTTTTCGAACCCTAGAATGATGACCAAGCCCTTCTGTTGGGAGCTCTCTCCTGCCTTCTCGACTTGTTTCACCTATGAGTATTAATTGTAGGTACTCATCTTTAGTTATTCATTAAATTGAATCAAGTGTTCAGAGCATGTATCTTAAATGTTGAAGTTGGGGAAAAATAATTCAAAATTGGTCAATCTTCACATTTAAAACTGCCACTATTTTGATTAATAATTAGTGATACCACTAGCTGAACCTATTCTCAAAGATATTCATGATACCTACCCTTGCTGAAACTTTCATGCAAATCCTAGTAAATCTGTAGTGTCTAAGTCGGTTATAAGCGCATATTGATCCATAGCCATATGTTTCCAGAGTAATACTTGTACAGCGCATATTGATCCATAGTAATACAGGAAAATTCAAACCAGTATGAATTCGTTAAATATAATTTGATCTTTGTGAAACTTTCAGGACAAAGTAACTTTATAGAAAGCCATTTGTGTTATGAATTTTATTGAACTTAAAGGTACCATTAAGACTTTATTAAAGAAAATGTAAAATCGATAAATCATACTATTATTAACAAAGTTGAGTGAATTTCGACTTCTCGCGTATTTGGTGCAGTTGTACTTATAAAGGCCTACATTCATGATTTTTTTCAGATATTATGGATGAAAGGTGTCCAACCGCAAGGTGGGGTACGCAAAAAGTTCTTACATTTCCCCCTCCCCTGCCCCCAACGGTATTGTTAAGGCAATTTATAACTTGTTTAGAAAAGATTTCATTAAGACCTTTCCAATGACACCTTACTCGACTACCAATGGTGAACATTTTTTTTGAACGAACAATTTTTCCGCCCCAAAAGTTTCAAGAAGTCACTACTTTTGACATTTTCACAAAGTTTCATGGATGTACCTTCTATAGTTTTGGAAAAAATTGCTGTGACATACTGACGAACGGATGGACAGACGGACACAGGTCGTGATTGTAATAGGGTTTTGTATTTAGGTACAAAACCCTAAAAAAAGCTTAAATTGAAATGGATTTCGTTTGAGAAGTAATTTATCGACATAATGACTCAGTGGCATATACGAGTACATACTGATAAAGAAAAATTGTGTGAAATAATGCGATATCATTTTTCTAATTTTAGTTAAAAGATAGTTTATATATTTTACACAGTTTTGAAGGAAAGAAATAAGTGTTTTGTATGCAACTAAATTTCTATATCATTTATTATATTGATCGATTAAATTTGTACCTTCGACCTCTGAAACTTATTTTTCTGAACAAAACCATGAACTGCTAAACTTAAAAATATATATTTTTTCAGGAGGTAATGACAAGGGGAGGTAAGTATGCCATCGAAGAGGGAATTGTTAAAATTGTTTAATAATCCGAATGATACGATGGTTGATCGATAACCTTGCAAAGGTGAAATTCACAGAAATAGCAAAACAATTTTTTTTGGAAAATCTTTGTAACGCATTTTGATTGGGCATTTGAATTGCTTTCGAGTTTAGTCTGTTCGTAGAAGATCTTTGGCCGAAATACCTCTACAAACTAGCTAGCCTGCCTGCAGCCATCTTGGAATAGACTAAGGGTGCCCAGACTAGTTGAACTGTTGGGTGCAGTCCACTGTCATAGTTGAGTATTTCCAAATACTTTTGTTCAAAATGGATCAAATATGCTCAATCAGATTTAGGCCTGGTGGCTGTGGCACCCCTTCCAAAAGATCGATTCCATTTTAAGCCATACACATCATGGTGTACGCTAACTTATTGCAAATGACGTTGTATTACTAAAATGTTATGCCACTAGAGTTTGTATTGCCAAAAATTTGCGTTACCTAGGGTACCACGGCTGTTTCAAGACCTTAAATATACTTTGCGCTGTCCATTTGCTCTTCACGCAACATAATTTCACCCACAGCCATGCAACCCCAGATCATTATTTGGCATCCAATCTGTGTTACAGTGGGCGTCACGTATTCCGGCTTGCATTCTTTCCCCACCCTTCACCTGACATAAGCCATACCGGTTGTTTTCAAAACCTGAGCAAAATGAAAAAAAAGATTTATTTTTAAATTTAAGATTTTTCCGTCAAGAAAATAATTTCAAAGACAATGACTTCTTTTGGTGTAAAACATAAAGTGATTGATAATACCTTAAAGTTTGATTCGTCTGAATGCAGTACGTTGAACTAATCTTCCATTATCCAACCACTATTTTTGAGCGGCCACTAAATCCAGGGCCCACTCTGACAGCCACGGCTTCTTCCTTGCCTTGCAACCGTTTAACCCAGCCTTAAGAAGCCCTTTTCCCACTTTATACATGCCAACTAGTCTGCCTTTGATTCAAGTAAGGCTACATTGAGGTCTACAGCAGGTTTCCTACGGTCCTGTAGAGAGTGCCGTTTCAACAATATGTCCACAATCTGAAGTCCATCTATATCGCAGTAAATTTGTTCAGAAACTATAAAGCTCAAACTTTGCGGAAAGAAGTCTTGGTCTATTAAAAGTTTGGGTTTTTCGAAACATTACAAAACTATTCAGGGGTCCCCCTAATGCTGAATAGGCTCTTAAATACACATTTGAACCAAGAAACCCGAAAAAATCATCTAGACAGGTCTTTATGAGTACCAGGGCAACAAATAACTTAGAAATCAAAATCAACTCAACTTTATTGATGATAGTATGATTTCTCAATTTTACGGTTACTCCCATAAAATCAGAACGATGCCATTAAACTTCTTAAAATAGTGCGGTTATGTAGATTAATATAAGATCTTAAAGCTTGCAAAATTTGCTGGAAATCAAATCAGAATCAGTTGAGCTATAGTCACTTCATTTGTATGAAATTACAGCAACAATAATACGTTTTGATAGTTGATATACAGGGTCTGAATAATAAGTAACCGGACCAACCTCAGGAAATTTTTTAATGACAAACTATGTACACGTTTTCTTTAGAAATCTTCAAAGTAGTCCCCATTGGAGCCGATAACACGCTGATACCAAATTTCTCGATCCCCGAACGCTCCCTGGAAGTCGGCAACCTCGATGCTGTCTAGAGCCCTCGTCGTAGCACGTTGAACGTTTTCTAGTGTCCCGAACCGCGTCCCCTTTAAGTGTCTCTTGATCTTGGCGAACAGAAAGAAGTCCACTGGTGCCATTTCTGGGCTGTAAGGAGGCTGTGGCAACGTTGCTCTCGACTGTTTGGCCAACTGCTCGGTGACGAGCAGGCAGGTGTGCGATGGAGCATTGTCGTGATGGAGGATCCACGAATCGGCAATCTCCGGACGGACTCAGCGAACCCGGGTGGTTAGTCGACGGAGCACCTCTCTGTAGTACTGGCCGGGTGGCACAAACTCTTTGTGAACAATGCCATTAATGTCAAAGAAAGCAATGAGCATCCACTTCACCTTCGATTTGCTCATGTGCGCTTATTTCGGTCGTGTTGACGCCGTTGTGTGCCACTCCAAACTCTGCCGCTTCGTCTCAGGATTGTATTCAAAAATTCATGTCTCGTCACCTGTAATAACGTGGGTAAAAAAACGCTGGTTCAGTTGCTCGATCAGTTACATATGTACATCATATGTGTTTGACCATAGGATACTATCTTATGGGCATTTTTCTTTTCCCTTTATTACTTTGTCGGCAATTCAAAGGATTTCAAAGGACGGGTGTGAAATAGCCGTAAGTAATTAATATGCCAGATGCATTTTAAGGATTACTGTATGTTTATAGAGGATAAACAAATTATCGAAGAACTATTAATTGTGCAATGTTCAATAGTTACATACTCTTTTGCTTATGCTATCGTAATTACCGAACCTTTTTTATTACTTTTATAATTTCAAAGGACGGGTGTGAAATAGTCGTAAGTAATTAATATGCCAGATGTTCTTTAAGGATTATTATATGTTTAGAGAGGATAAGGAAATTGTCGGCAGACCAAAGAGATTTAATAATTGTGCAACGTTACTGTTTTATGACATGGCAATAAATGTATGAAAAAAGGACATAGAAAGTAGGAGTAAGTTAAGTATAAATAGGAAAATATCATTTGTAACGACTCAGTTAACACTCGAAATTCGAAGGAAAAAGTATACTCTTCATCAAAAAACTAATTGTTGATTTTTATTTATTATTTAAGGAAAAAGTTAAGGCATTCACGTCTTAACTTGTAATTGGCGCAGTCGGCATTGCACTTGATAGACACTTAGTTTTTGCTGGATTTAGCTCACAATTGGTGAGACTGGACTTCACAAAACGATAAGTGTATGAATCAAGTGAACGAGCTTATCAACCTCCTCAGCCAGTGGACTTTAGAAGATCAACAAGAACTTCAAACGATGGACTTTTCAAATGTAATGAAGTTCATTTCAACACTACTGGCTTTCGATGGCAACCAGGATGACCTTCATCCATTTATTCAAGCGGTCAACGCAATTTCACCACATATAACGGCTGAGAAAAACAGCGAAATATTGTTCCAGCAACTGTTATCAAAAATTGTTGGACAAGCACGCGCTACTCTAAACTGTCATACGGTTTCAACGTGAGATGAACTGAAAAGCATCTTAATTCAGCATTTTGACACGCATGAGTCGGAAATTCAACTGATGGGAAAAATGCAAGCTGCAAGATTCACAACGGGAGCTCAATTTTACAATCACATACGTAAGTGTTTAAGCAAAATTAATAATAAGATAAAATATAGTGTAGATTTAAGCGAAGAAGTGAAAATTGGCAAAATTAGTTTATGTACTCGTAAGTGTTTAGCTAAGGATGTATTTGTGAACAAGTGCCCCGAACCTTTGCGTGGAATCTTTTGTGCGCGAAATCCTGACTCGCTTGAAAAGGCCTACGAAATTTTAGTAGAAACAAATTACGTTAATTTCTCGGTTGAAAAAAACTTCAATCAAATGAATCGTTCTAGTGATAAAGTTTACGCCTCTACTAATCGATTTAATAATACCCAACGGCAGCCACCTTCAAATAACTTACGAGGATCTAACTCTAATAATTTTAATTTTGCAAATCGGCCTAATATGCCTATTGATGATTTATCAATGAACACTATCCGCTCAGAGGAATCTAGTCTCCATACGCAGGATTTTCGTATAGATGCCTCGGGCAAAAATTACCAATTATCGAACTTACAGTGGGAGGTCGAAAACTTCAATGTCTTATAGACTCAGGATGTTCAATATCACTTCTTGACGAAAAAATTGTCCCCGAATATCAGAAAATTCTCTTCTCATATCCCATTATTATATCCTCAATAAACCAAAATTCGCAAAGTACCCACTATCTCCGTACTCGCTTTCCTGAAGAATTCGGATCAGTGGCGTTCATAGAATGGCATCTTTTGCCATTTACCCATAAGAATTTCCATGCTATTATAGGAAATAACATCTTATCTGACACAGGTACCATTATTAACTATAAAAATAAAACGGTCATCACTCCGAAACAAGTTCTATATTTTGGCGAACAAACAGAACGAATTTATTTCTCGGAAGCACTTAAACATTTCCCACAAAGTGAAATTCATCCTTGCAAGGAACAGTATACAGAAGAAGAATATAATTTTATACATCGTATAACCAAAGAATTTTCTGACTTGGAATACGACGAAAAACGGCCATTAACGTTTACACACAGCATCAAGCATTCTCTTCCCCTGACATCGGACAAACCAATTTATCAAAAAAATTACAGAATTCCGCAATCAGTCAATGATTTCGTTAATGAACAAGTCAACGAGGATTTGCGACAAGGAATTATACAGCCTTCACAATCTCCTTATAACAATCCGATATGGGTTGTACCTAAAAAAGGTGGAAAACACAGATTAGTTATAGATTTTAGAAAATTAAATAACTTAACTGTAGAAAATAAATTCCCCATTCCAAGCATTGACGATTTGTTAGGAAAATTAGGAAACTGCAAATACTTTACAAGCATCGATTTGGCCAAAGGATTTCACCAAATAGAGCTTCAACCTGAAGACAGGCATAAAACAGCATTTTGCACGGGGATGGGACACTTTGAATTTTTAAGAATGCCATTTGGCCTTGAAAATGCACCGAGCACATTCCAAAAATTAATGAATAATATTTTACATAAATACATTATAAAACTTGTGTCGTATATATGGATGACATCTTAGTTTTTAGTACGTCACTGCAAGAGCATGAAATAGCCCTTAGAAACATCCTAACTGAGTTACGAAATGCCAACCTAAAAATTCAACTCTCTAAGACACATTTCTTATCAAAACATACTGAGTTTTTAGGTCACGTAATTACTCCTGCTGGTATTAAGCCGAATCCAGAAAAAATAAATGCTATCGTAAAATTTCCTATACCTACAACGACCAAGCAGATAAAAAGCTTCCTTGGCTTGACAGGATTTTATAGGAAATTTATCAAAGATTATGCCAAAATAGCTAAGCCCCTTACCTTAAGGCTACAGAAAAAATCATTGTTTCTGATCCAGATTACATAGAATCTTTCAATCAATTAAAAAACTATATTATTAATGATCCAATTTTGGCTCACCCGGATTTTTCGAAGCCATTTACTTTAACCACAGACGCTTCCCAATTTGCTTTTGGAGCAGTTTTGTCTCAAAACAAAAAACCTATAGCTTTCGCGTCTCGAACTCTCAATCAATCCGAGACAAACTATTCAACGATTGAAAAAGAGCTCCTTGCTATCATATGGTCAACTAAATATTTCCGACCTTATTTATATGGTCGACACTTTACCCTTCTTACGGACCATAAACCTTTGCAGTATCTAGGCAACATAAAAGAAGATAACGCAAAATTACAAAGGTGGAGGCTTAAGTTAAGCGAGTATGACTTTGCAATATCGCATATAAAAGGAAAAGAGAATCATGTAGCAGACGCCCTTTCTAGAATAAAATTGGCAAAAAAAAAGTTAAGGCATTCACGTCTTAACTTGTAATTGATCTTACGCTCCGTTTTTGCTCCAACGACGTAACTGAACACGCACTCCGCTCTCGCTCGATGCTATCTCTCCAAGCGCTTGGAGGCAACTGCTGCAGCCCGGTTACCTTTACCTAGGCCCCCACCACCACTACAGCACCAGATACCGGTTAGCAGACGCTTTGACGGCGCGGGGCAGGCTCAGTCCGGTTTCTTATTATACTGACCCTGTATATTTCGAATCATCCTGGGCACTCTTAATTTGTTCAGATTTTCATGAAAGTTTGGGAAATAATCTTTGATTTGAATTTGTCGAATTGACCGAGCATTCTGAAAAATCATTTAAGCTGGGCCAAATCGCAGCTGTTATGTGCTTAAGGAAGAAACTCTGCATCTTTTTGATAAATTTGAACGATATTTTATGCAAGTACTATATCGAATGAATAGTTCAAGTCATTAACTCATACTGTCAGAAAACTTGTTTTGAACCCTAAGATTGTTACAAAGCCTTTCTGATAGGAGCACTCTGCTGCTTGCTCAACTTGTTATGCCTGTTTTATATCTATTTGCGTCAGTTTCAGTCTCTTTGAAATAATTTACCACATATTGCACTGCACAACGCGAGCACTGCACATCTCCAGCCACTTTTACTTGAAACACGCCTTGATCAAACAAAACCTTAATTTCGAATAACAGTTTTTCACTGATTTCGTTATTTAGGGTTTTGTCAAAAAAAACATTTTTACAATGACCTGTTAATATTGGTACCTGTCCGTCTTGTACCGTTCACAGCAACTTTTCTGAGGAACTATAGAAGCTACAGTTATCTTATTTTATAAACAGTTCAGAAGTTTCGGGTCTATGAAAGTTCCGTAGTCAAAAAAACTGCGAAGGCTTTTAAGGGGAGTTCACATAGAAGGATGTGAATCCTTAAACTGTTTTTTCACCAAGGACAGTGAAGTAGGGTATCAAATTAAAGGTCTTGATGAGATCTTTTGATATACAATTGCAATATTGTTGACGGCGTAGGAAGAGGAAGCGGAAGAACACGAAAAACGTGGGTGTGTATTAGTAATCGCAAAACAAAATGGCGGCCGTTTTAAATGAGAATATTGAGTATATTTAAGTTATTTTTCCACAATATCAGCATTGAAAGTATAGGCTATTAACTCTGGATAGAAGCTTACTCGTACACTTGAACGGTGAAAAATTCATGGATGTAGGTTTTCATGAGTATAACAATAACAAATATCTCAGAAATTGAAAATCACTCAACTTTGTTAACAATAGTAGAACTTATAAATATATCATTTTTATTGTTTATAAATTCATACGGATATCTGTAAATTTAAATTGAAGTATTGTAGTTCAAGGAAAGAACGTTGTATATAGTCTGTAAACTTCAATAAAGTTAAATTGCATTCACGGGAATAATACCAATTCAAAAGTTTCCCGAGTACAACAAAAACAATGTACGGGTTTTCTACCATTCAGGCTTTCCATCGAGCCAGACACTGCACTTTTAATTGGATCTTAAAATTTTCAGATAAAATTAACAATTAAAAATATCTTGAAGATTTGGTTCGGTCAATGGTTGTTGGTGATATTACAACAAAGTGGTAGCAAGTTAAAATGGTATATCAATGGTTTTCCTTTTAAAGCGAGTTTGTCTTTATTGTAGATGTCGTTAAATTTTCTCGAGTTTGTTAATTATTGGTGTCTGCATGTCCTCTTGAAACCCAGAACCGATGTAATTTTCTCATTTAGAAATTGGTTCAAATGAAAAACAAATCAGTCGTTTTGTAAAAATTTTAATGTTGTTCTTTTGAAATACGAAGGTACACAAATTTGCACCTCAGGCTTATCTGTGTGGAAAATCTTCAATATTTCTCATTTTTTCCGTGTGATACATTTCAAAGCAATTATTTTTTTAAATGCATGAGTAAACGTTGCACTTGATGCAAATTGTTCGGCAACGGGACAAACATGTTGGATGCTTGCATTTTGAAGCGTACTTGTCTTTCATGAATCACGGCAGGTGCTTGGTTCCATCAAGGTGTACTTCTGGTTTTGGCTGTTGTACGACGGTCCGATATATGTGAAACG
Organism: Odontomyia ornata; assembly: GCA_963969285.1. NCBI lineage: Eukaryota > Metazoa > Arthropoda > Insecta > Diptera > Stratiomyidae > Odontomyia > Odontomyia ornata. The sequence goes on along the minus strand of OZ017739.1, from coordinate 285,693,349 downwards.
TGACAAATGTCACTTTTTCGGAAACGGGTAGGAATAATTGTTAACAACACTTGTATTTTCGTTGCAAACGTTGACAATACAATCCAAATATTTATTTTTATCATACTTCGCTCCATATGGACCGCCAATGCAATTGTAAAGTGATAAAATGTCTGTGAGAGCAGTAATTTTTGAAATTTTCAGGAACTGTAAGATTGCTAAATACTTCTGCATGTGGCTGTAAAAGCCCACACGCGGCTACTGCTTAGGTAATCTAGCAATAACAATGAATCGAAACTCAAACATATCATTAATTAACATTTTTTTTAATTTTTGCCTAGAAATTACGATGAAATAAGTATAACAGCTTAGATTTTTCCCAAGCCAACAATTTGCTTGGCTTAGAAACTATAAAAGGAATAATTATTCAATTGATTTGACAAATCTAGTACGGTCAGCGGTTATCCATACAATTTTTATTTTTATCAATAAAATCTTTTTAATATCCTCATTGCAATTTACGTACATTACCATCATTTCGGGAGCTCCCCATTTTATTTTCGATACTATCTATTCATTGTTATCAATAATATTTTCACCTGTATATTCAAGTCCAACTACACGTGGTCGATGAAATCCTCCCAATATATTACAATCTGTCCCGGTTTCAGGAGTTTGTCAGTAAGTTATTCTTGCATCCATGTTTAGCATGAATGAGAAAATTCTTGGTTATAGCTTCCGAGGAAGATACTTGCGTCCTTTCAAGATATCTGAAACTATTATGACCGGTATGTTGCCAAACTATGTATCCGCAAACATCCATTAAGGCCTATGTGGGAGAGAACGACATGCCATAAAATGCCAAGTTTGAAATTTTATGAGGAAAACTTGATATCTCTTTCAGATAGGGAATGTTTGCTATTCTTCGACATGAACTTGTATTGGGAGTATACAATAATGTTCTTAGAAGCCAGCGTCTATACTAATCCGGCATCATTCACTCCCACCATATACGCATAATTAGCTCGCTGTAGTCGCTCATTCTCAACGTACGCAGAGTAAGCTTTATGGCTGGCAATCTGTTGAAAATCATGGTTATATGTTAAGTTGTTAACTTTTGCCCAGTTAACATTCGTCTAAGCTAATTTTCTTTTATGTACTACTCTCCTTATAATCTTCGACCTAGACTTTATGTCTACGGCCCAGCACTAAATTGTGTGTGAAATGACTGCTAAGAAAACCACGAGAGGAACTTGTAAGTATGGGGTGAAATGTATGGAAACACAAGGATTAAAGTTAAGACGAAGTACTTACATATGACATTCACAGCAGGTGAGGATAATAATAATAAAACAGCAGTTCCTCATGGAGGGTGGGGAGAAAAATGAGAGGCCTTTGCTTGTGCTTGATTTTCGATAGGTACTCGTATGTGGCTTTTTGGAAGCATAGAAATAAGTACAAGCTTTACCTTAACTAAGTTGATTACCTTTATTAAGTTTAAATGGTAGTCGTTGTAATACAGGACTGGGCTTAATGCATTCATTTGCTTAAAAATTAAAATCAGATTCCAGGGAAGATAATGTGATATTTAATTGGCTTCAAAAGAATTCATACCAGCAATTGTGCAAAATACTAGTGTTTAGAAAAAGTCACAATCCAATATCTTTAAAAAAAATGAAAATTTATATTTGAAACTTGAGTTAAAATAAGGAGTGCATCATATAGTTGTATAGACTACAGAAAAGGAAGCTAGGTAAGCAGCAAACCATTAAAACAGAAGAAAGTTCACTCCAGATCTCTGTGTGTGGTTTCCATTGCATTTAAGTATTTTACATTAATTTTAAACATTTGTTTGCTTCATTTCAAATCACTGTAAGTTAATGTAACGCTTACCTAAAATGCCTGAGATCTATCTTAAATTATTTGAATTCTTTAAATTGAAATTAAATGTTTAAAACCTTTTCAGTAAAGCGTTTTCATTGTTTAATTTTCATAACACTTCATAAACGCTTAATGAGAAACCGTTTAATGACTTAAAGTCCTTTAACGCATTCGGCCTACATACTGCTGATCCGAAGTGCATCATACATAAAAATCTCTTGGGTCAAATTTAGCTTGGGACTTTTAACATACAGTATCTCTTCAGTATGCTAAAATTTTGAATTTGTGAAAATTATAATTAAATTCTTATTGAGCAACAAGCCTAGCAAATTTTTACTAAACACTTCACGTACCCTACAAATTCAACACTTATATTAGCAATGTCATACCAAACATGAGATACTTTCGTACACACCCTCTCGCATCTACATGTGTACATACATTTATGAGCTTTTATAGCTCATGACAGAGTAAAGAAAATTTATTATACAATTAAAAACTGTAACACATGTTCGGGGTGCAATACAACACAATGGGGACTTTTAAGGAGTGCACAAATGTTCTCAAAATCAAATTAAATTTCACTAAGTACACATGATGCCTGATTTGATCATATTTTAACTACATGGAAAACACAATGTGTGATGTGGTGGTGCCTCAGGAAAAACCAATAAGACGTTTACTCGTACAAGTACATATTTTCCGGTATGTGCCTTACCCAAAATTTAATATTTCACGGTAATTTCTACCTATCAGTCAATGGAGTGCTTGCGATTTTATATGATAAACAGATGGGTTTTGCTAGCGCTGATTTTGTATGATGCAAAATAGCTTGAAAAGTTAAGCATATAAAATTAAAATTTCACTCGTACACAAGAATAAGTGCATATTATTAATGATATGCTTTTAACTGGCGAATTTCATGCCTCTGCATTTTTCATCAGCTTTTACAGGAAAAAACATTATTTTCATTCTTGTATTTGAAATCATAGTGTTTGTCAAGGCATATACTCGTATTTCCCTTTAAAATCAAAATGTAGAATTTGTTCATCGGTCCCGCTCTCATGACGAAGGATGCAGCATGTTATCTGTGTAAAATTTATTTTGATAGTTATTATTATAGTGATTAGTTGTAGTAAACGTGCATACAATTTGAGCGGAAATGCCGGGTGCAAATAATTTATGTCGATCAAAATATATTTCGAATGGACCAAAAAATCTAAATTTATTTGGGCCACATAAATTTAGCCCAAATGCGTTACGATTGCTCATTAATTTCATTCTGTTAACACTGCGAATAGAATCAGTGGCAGTGCAAATAACGAAATGGCATGGCTGCTATCAAGTGCGGAAGAAAGAACGTAGAACAGTGCATGTGGTAGCCATTTCCACGTTAGGAGTAAATAGTCATTCTAGTAGAAGTTGTAACTTCATGGTAAAAAAGTTGCAGTAAATAAAGGAAATCTTAATAAAAGTAAAGTATATATTTTTCATCTTAAAATGAATGCAGCAGGTGTCAAGTCCGTTTTAGCTGCCCTAAAAATTACGTTCACTAACAACTCTACTTGGAGCGCCATTTATCCTATCATTCTGAATGTCTGTACACAACACAGCTTCTACATACTACTGATGGTACAGCCTTATGCTGCATTCACATGCATCCCGTGCGCTCGAGAAGCGGCACGCCGTGCAGCTCGACAAGCAGAATGCCACGAGCCGGCGGGCCGTTCAAGCTGTTCACATGCGTCCCGACAAGTCAGTCATCGCAAGCATGCAAGACAGAGTGGACGTTGATATTGTGGCAGCGATTGCCGTCGGGTTAAGCTGTTTTTTATTGGAAGAATTACGTCACATGCCTCGCACGTGAGACTTACATGGGTAATTCCTTGTAGACGCTCATACGCATCATGAACCCTAATATAAGGATTTAGCAGTCCTGGGATATTTTTCGTGAATTACGTCTAGACACTCATACGTATCATAAACACAACAATAAAACAATTATGTATATGGATTAACTCACCTCGGCTAGGATAAGATGCAAATGTAATATAGATGTACATAAAAGAATTACATAAAATTTTGTATAAATAGCTGAGTTGAATGAGCTATCAGTATAAGTTGTAGAAAGGACGAGTAAATATTCATTAGTTTGAAATCTAAACGTTTTTTCATTACTCTACGTAATATTCGGCAAACGATTTCGTTGCGCTTAACTGGCGCAGTCCGGTGTTCAAAAATTAGGATTTTCATTGAGTTTTATCTAAAAAGCTGGCGGTGGCACGTGATTTGTTAGAAGCCCTACCGAATCTGATAGAAAAGTCCGCAAGTGAACGAATATCGAACGACGAAAACAAAAAAATGGATTTCAAAACTGTTTGCTCATACATCAACTCCCTTCCAACTTTTACAGGCGATCAACACGATGTCTATTCATTCATCAACTCAATCGATGCAATTCAGGATATTATCAAAACTCTTCCAGCAACCCACATACAACTCATCGAGCATCAGGTTGTTGGTAAGCTAACCAGGAAACCGAAGGAAATGGTAAATGCCTTACCATCGACACAGTGGTCAACAGTGAGGAAAGCACTTCTGCCGCACTTTGGTGTTCCAGAAACGGAAATCAGGCTAATGGGGAAAATACTTGGCGCTCGCTTCACAACTCCTGCACAACTATATTTTTATCAAAGTAAGTACTTGAAACTAGTTTGTAACAAAATAAAAACAAATGGTGCATATACAGCTGAAAAAACTAGAAGTGAGATTAATCAGAGACGAAAAATCGTAAAAAATGTGTATATCGATGTGTCCAGAACCCATTCGGAGTGTTTTCTGTGCTCACAAGCCTGAAACTTTAGAGGACGCATTTTCAGTATTAGTGAACTCCGGATATTTACATTACGTTTCGAAAAATAGACAAGTAGACCAGTTTAATATTGTCAATAGCACTTCTCAAAACTGTTTTGAAAATCCTCAATCGATTCAATTCAATCGTCAACAGAATTCAGGAAGCAATTATCAGAGGCCACAAAGTCGGAATTTCAGGCAAAATGATCTTTCTCTACCAACTGACGATTCTATGAATACAGCCACCTCTTCAGGTTCTTCCTTACATATTGGAAATGAAAATTTTCGTTTTCAAGCCTCGGAAAACTCCCAATACTTCGACTAACTATAGAGGGAAAATCATTCAGATATCATATTGATACTGGAAGTACTCATTGCTTTATGAACTCAAAACTTGTAGGCCCTCGTCGGCGCTTTCAACTAGACAATCCGTTACTGATCAATTCAATAAACAGATCCGAACAAGTGAACTATGGTTTGAAAACTGAATTTCCATCCGAGTTTTGTACTAACCATTTTATTGGTTGGAAGCTAATGGATTTCATTAATAGTTCCTTTGATTGCATTATTGGTCAAAATGTGCTTGCTGGCACCGGAACAAAGCTTGACTTTACCGATAATACAATCATAATTAATAAAATCTCACTGAGCTTCGATCAGGAAGGTGAAAACTATTCTATATTTGCAAATGAGGTGAATGACGTATTAGCAAGAGAAAGTTCTGAAATTCCTGAATTATCTTTTAAGAAAAATAACGAAACTATTTATACGAGGGAGGAAAAATTAATGATTGAGAGGATCAAGGATGAATTTTCTGATATCCAATACAATAAAAATCAAAAACTATTATTCACTCAAGAAATAAAGCACGAGTTAAAACTAACAACTTGTGAGCCTATATATCAGCAAAATTATAGGTACCCATACCCCCTTAGAAACTTCGTTAAAGAACAGATCAAGGAAGATTTAGAACAAGGTATTATAGTTCCATCTAAATCACCATATAGCTCTCCTGTCTGGGTCGTTCCCAAAAAAGGCAATAAACATAGATTAGTTATTGGTTTCAGGAAAATTAATAATGTAACAATCGCTGATAAATACCCCATTCCTCAGATTGATGATATACTTGGACAGTTGGGTAATGCTAATTATTTTACAAGCATAGACTTGGCCAAACGTTTTCACTAAATTGAGGTAAAGCCTGAGGATAGGCACAAAACTGCATTTTCCACAGACGAAGGGCATTTTGAATGTACGCGCATGCCTTTTGGTTTGAAAAATGCACCTTCAACCTTTCAGAGGTTAATGAATTCAATATTGCATAAATTTATCAATAAAATATGCATTGTGTATATGGACGATATACTTGTCTAAAGTTCCACACTGCATGAGCATGAGATAGCTCTGCGAAAAGTGTTACAAGCCTTACGCGACGCAAATCTGAAAATCGAAATTTCTAAAACCTCATTTTTGAATAAATTAACAGAGTTTCTTGGACACATAATTACTAAAGATGGTATTAAACCCAACCCTAAAAAACTTGAAGCCATTGAAAAATTTCCATTACCGACAACCCAAAAACAAATTAAGTCATTTTTGGGATTAGCGGGATTTTACAGGAAATTCATTAAGGACTTTGCGAAAATTGCACGTCCAATGACTAGGTTCTTACAAAAAGATACCAAAGTGGATGTTAATAATACAGAATATGCTGATGCATTCAACAAATTAAAACTTTACGCTTCTAATCATCCAATTCTTCAATTCTAACTTCAATAAAACTTTCGCAGTAACAGCTGATGCTTCAAATTTCGCAATAGGAGCAGTATTGTCACAAGAGAATAAACCAATATGCTTCGCATCCAGAACTCTGAATACTTCAGAAACAAAACTAGCAACAATCGAGAAAGAATTATTAGCCATAATATTTGCTCTAAACTATTTTAGACCTTACATTTATGGGCGGACGTTTGAACTGCATACCGACCATAAACCACTCACATATTTGGAAAATCTCAAAACAGATAATCCAAAACTACAGAGATGGAAATTGAAATTAATGGAATATGATTTCCATATTAAATATATAAAAGGCAAAGACAATGTAATAGCCGACGCGTTGTCCTGCGTTGAAATAAATGCGTTAGAGGCTGAAAGCGATCTAGCAACACAACATACTTCATTTGAAGATAACTCGCACTATATTCCCATATCAGAAAAACCACTTAATTTTTTTTTCTACCCAAATCATCATAAAAATAGGTACAACAAAAGTAGCAAAGAAAGAAAATATTAACCGAAAGACTAGGATTACTTTTTTCTTTAAAGAGTTCACAGAAACCCAAGCAAAATATATCCTCCACAATCATATACCTTTCGTAAGAACCACTGGAATTCAAATACCTTCCAAAAAGCATTTACCTCTACTCCAGAAAGAATATAATATTTGGAGACAAACAAACACGAAAGCATCTATAGTCAATGCAAACACTTTACTTCATGATTGCTCGCTCAGCGAAATCATGGAAATAATTGCAAAAATGCATAAACACACAAATCACATTGGAATTAACAAATTATATTCCGAAGGGAAAATTAAATATTACTATCCGAAACTTAAGGGTTATATTCAAAATTATATAAATAACTGTGAGATTTGTCACCAAAGTAAATATGACAGAAACCCACCTAAAGAACCCTTCAAGGAAACTTCAACACCAACTAAAATTAGAGAAATTTATCACATAGATATATGGTATAAAGACAAGAATCGCATGTATCTTACCTGCATCGATAAATTTTCCAAATTTCTTTCAGTTATACCAATAAAAGACCGACAATGGGATACTATCATAAACGCGTTAACAACCCTTTTCAATAAAATAGGCAAGCCAAAAAAAAACGGTGACTGACAACGAATCTGCGATTATATCACAGAAAACTATCGACTGGTTTAAACGGGAAAAAATCGAAATATATTTCACGAGTCCTAACCACAAGACAGGGAATTCTGATGTAGAGGTTGCCCACAGAAACCTAAACGAGCATTTACGAATCTTTTTACTTAGGCAAAAATTAGAAAACAAGGAATTACTTTTATCAAACCCAGTGGAAGAATGTGTCAAATATTACAATACCACAATACATTCTGCTCACAAATTCAAACCATCAGATGTATACTTTGGAGAAATAAGTTCCGAAACCGTAAATAAAAATTTTACCGAAACTAAAAGAAAAATCCCCGTTGGCACCACCAGCCGGAAAGGTAAATTTCTCGTATGTAGCGTTAAGTTTCGAAAAAGAATTTGGCTTGCCTACTACTAAACTTCTTTCTGCAATTTTCGTAGTACCACATGGGTATTTATTAACATAAAAAAAATCTGGCCACGTTCGTTTTTAGAAACCTTTTATCGGAGCGCAAATATTTTGCTAATTAAATTGAGTTGCATGCGTATGGATAACATATTGTTGTAAACATATAAATACCGGTTTCGCCCTTCTCGCATCTGCTGTTTTCACAGTTCACAGTGGTAACCACACAAAGGCTTAAATAGCTCGAATATTTAATTTCAAAAGATTTCCATAAAAGTTTAATCAGCACTTGCATTGCCATTAACATATGCATTTCAATTTTTTTCTGAACTGTGAGGGCGGTCATTTCGATTTTTATTGAAATCGGCTGTTAAAAATATTTATCTGTAAATTTTCGACTGTTTTATTTGTCATTCGATTTGCATAATCAAATTAAATTAACTTGCCTTAATAACTTATAATTTCAAGTTTCAACGGAATCTGTTGAGAATCTTGGCTGCTAGAGGGCTACAGAAATAAAAAAAATTGTATGCCATCCGCCTGTATAGGGAGACCCGCCTGTATGGGGAGACACCCCTTAAAACATTTTCTTGCACTGCAAATTTCAAGAGGCACCACTCTTGACCTACGTAGACAATTTCCTCATTGTAGCTCATGTGGTTTGCGAGAAAACTTGTTATGACGCACGAACAAATGGGCGGACGGACGGACAGACAGACAAGTCGCGATTTTATAATTTTTTAGGGTATTGTTAAAAATATTATACAATATCTTGAAAACGATCTGGTTTATAAGTTCTTTCAAGTAAAGTCATTTAAAACGTTTCAATGAAAAATATTCATTATTTCAGTTGGCACTAAAATAGCGAATTGCGCTTGCCTTCGGACCTTTGGGGGCCGCCATTTTGAATGCATGCATTTGATTTTGGATTATTTTAAATCTTTGTATGCTAGGACCTAATCAATCAATGTACTATCTCGTTCAAATAGGAGTTTCACTCTAGACAGGGCAAAATAATTCAATTTTTAAAGAAAATCGCAGCTAAAAATATTAGGCTTTAAATTTTTGACTTTTTTATTTTTCATTCAATTTTAATAATTTCCTGCAAAATACAAGAACATAGTACAGGGATCCATAATCTCAAGTTTCATCAAAATCCGTTGGAAAATGTGACCGCTAGAGGGCCACGAAAACATGAAAAAAACGCATATTTAAACGGCCGCCATTTTGAAATTTGCACATGCATGATCACCAAAATATCAAAGACTGTAGGTGTAAGTTATGTTTATCTTGAAACCAAGTTTCATATATGTCGGATTAAAATTGCGACTTTTAAAAGCCTTTGAAATTTCGACCTTCAACTGGCCGCCATTTTGTTTTTTGCAACCTGACCTCCAGTTTTTTTACGTAATTCTTTAAATGCTTATAATTTCTGTCAAACTACCGAATTCCATGAAAATCTGTTGAAAGCTTTGACCACTATTACAACAACAAAATTTTGCACGTTTTTCGACTTTTGAGCGGCCGCCATTTTGTTTCTGCCGTACCGACTTTGGATTTTTTATTGTGAGATTCATCACATACTTCAATGAACCTTTGTACCAAATTTCATCCAAATCGGAGCTACACTTTGGTCAGAACAGAAATCGCGATTTTTCGTCTAAAATGGCCGCCATTTTGTTTTTGCTCGGCCGATATAGCTGATTCACGAACTTAACCGAGATAATAACCCAATACAACTTTCCTCAAAGTTTGGTGAAAATCGAAGCAAAATCGCAACCTCTAGCGTGGTCACAAATTTCGTTATATCCCATATACATATATATATATATATATATATATATATATATATATATATATATATATATATATATATGTATATATATATATATATATATATATATATATATATATATATATATATATATATATATATATATATATATATATATATGATGCTCTCCGCAATAGGTAAATTTCTCTCGAGAAATTTACCTAAGAAATTTCTCTCGAGAAATTTACCTAAAAGTCTGGAGTATCACAACAAGAGTAGACATTCCGCAGAATTAGATTTGAGATGGGTAAAGAATCCTATGCCACGAAAACTAGATCCTAGATTTAAAAAAGCTAATAATAATCAAAAGATCCATCCACAGCATAGAAAAAGGCTTAAAAACACCGTAACTAATCATCAAACCAATCCTGGTCCTAGCCCAGATCAAACACAATAAAAGAAAATAATCCCAATGAAATTCGAAATCAAGACCACTTTATAACAAAAACTCAAAAATTTTAAACTTATATGTTGGTTAAAATTATGTCTGATGCCTTAATTGAATCGAAGATAGTATAAAAACTTTACACGTTATAACCCTAGCCTGTTGACGATATTATGCTGTTACTACTACTATTACCAATAAAATAATACTTGTATTAAGTTAATGTACTCTACAGATAAGGAATCAATGATTCATCATACTATGTAAAAAAATAATATAAAAACCACTGATATTAAATACTGTCGTTAAGAATGTAAATATGCACTCATTAGAATACTTAAAAGATTCAAGTACGATATTTAAGAACACAAAAAATCATATATTCATAAGTATTACAATTATAAGCATAATATTTTTATAATACAACATACTGAGGACAGTATGAACTAAAAGGTGGGAGGAATTACGTCACATGCCTCGGACGTGAGACTTACATGGGTAATTCCTTGTAGACGCTCATACGCATCATGAACCCTAATAAAAGAATTTAGCAGTCCTGGGTTATTTTTCGTGAATTACGTCTAGACGCTCATGCGTATCATAAACACAACAATAAAACAATTATGTATATGGATTAACCCACCTCGGCTAGGATAAGATGCAAATGTAATATAGATGTAAATATAAGAATTACATAAAATTTTGTATAAATAGCTGAGTTGAATGAGCTATCAGCATCAGTATAAGTTGTAGAAAGGACGAGTAAATATACTCGTACATTAGTTTGAAATCTAAACGTTTTTTCATTACTCTACGTAATATTCGGCAAACGATTTCGTTGCACTTAACTGAAGAAAGAAAGTGACCGGCGACGAATAGAAAAGAAGAAGAAAGTTCAAAAAAGAAGGTGGTGGGTGACAAAAATTCACAGAAATCGTACTAGGTGCGTATTTTTCGATTGCGATTCAATGTCAAACGAAAATTGCTTGCTTTTTTATATGGCATTAATTAGCTTTTTGAATAAAGTAAGATGATATATTTATGTCATTTTTGCAGGAACTTCATGGATCAAAAATTTGCGGAGCTCCTTCATGAACCGTCTGGAGAGTTTGATAACTTCTGTCGGATGAGCTTTATTGATTTTGAGATTTTGCTGTGCGAAATTGCACCGATGATTTCTAAACAAGACACAGATTTTAGAGAAGCTATTCCAGCTAAATTTCGTCTTGCACTGACCCTGAGATATTTAGCATCTGGTGATAGCTTCAGTAGTCTACACTTTCTTTTTAAAGTCTCCAAAGCAGCCATATCAGGAATCATACGGGAAGTCTCTAAAGCTCTTAACGAAGTTTTAAAGGATGAAGTAAAGGTGAAGTATATTCTTAAGTTTTTTTTATTGACATAACCATCAGACTATCACAAATTATCATATATAGCAATAGATACATAAAAAAAAATAATATTAAAGATCAGAAAAAGAGGCACTGTTCATATCAAAACCCTATCTACATAATAATTTGTTCACCCGTGTCATTAGATTCAAAAGAATCCGATAGTGCTATTTGTAAAATATTTGATTTTGGAATCGTTTTGGTTATTGGTGAATTGTAGGATACTACAGGTGGAGGGTGGACTGAGTAAATGTTTGCGGATTGCACATGTGGATGTTGAACTGCGAGTCGAACAGGTTGGTTTGATGGATGAATAGTTGTAATTGGTTCTACATATGAGCTTAAAACACTTGAAGGTCGGTTTGGGACGTGAATATTCAATTCTGACGGCGATGTGGAATATGAAGTTGATGAAGGTGGTCTGGAATATAGGTTTGAATATTGGGGAGATGGTGTTTGGCGTCTTGATAGCCTTCACTTAATTCTATTTACAAATATGCCATCTATTTCGTACATAACGAATTTCCGTTCGTCTTTTCTCTTAGTTTTGTAGCCAAAAGTTTCGCAAAGAGATCGCAATCATCCTCTTCTTTGGGTGCAGGATGAGACTGACGTTGACCTAAGACATTAGTCAGCTGACCAAATGCTGTTGCCATTTGCTGCTCAGCGGTATCAAGTGCAGAGCAACGCCGAGCTTTTTTCGACGAAGTCGATCGCGTTTTTTGGTTTGAAGTTGCTGGTGATAGTAATGTGTCCATCTCTTCAGTTGCAGTTGTTTCATCTCCAAAAGTTTCAGATGGGTCTCGTGATGTTTCATCTCCGAAAGTTCTTTTGCTATTTGTGATGCTGATGTTCCCTGAAAGAAATATATTTTTATTTCTTTATGAATAACATCAGCAATTTCTATTTCAGATGCCTACAACAGCGGAAGGTTGGTTAGCTATAGAGAAAGGATTTAGAAGAAAATTCCCACATTGTGTTGGTTCAATAGATGGAAAACACGTAGTAATCGAAAATCCATTTCATAGTGGAACCGAGTACTATAATTATAAAATTTACCTACGCCGTGCCCTCTTCCCGGATCAAATGTTGATGTCCCATTCGTCTTTATAAGTGATGGTGCTTTTGCACTCAGTACACATGTCATGAAACCATACCCTGGCAATCATGATTCAGCTTCACCAAAAAGGAAATTTAATAGGTGTCTGTCCAGATCTCGAGTTGTAGTAGAAGACACATTTGGAATTTTGACTGCATTGTTTAGAATATTCTGAAGACCTGTCGACTTACAACCAGATGTTGTGTCAGAATTGACAATGACATGTGTACTGCTACATAATTTTCTCAGGAATAGTAAAAACTCTTCTGCAAGATATACTCCTCCAGCAACGTGTGATGAATATGATGCCAATGATAATCTGGTAAGGCCTGGATCGTGGCGAAGACATGGAAATGAATATAATGCCATTCGAAATTTACCAGACATACCACGAAGATCACCTCTAAATGCAACACAAATAAGGGAAGAATTTTCCTCATATTTTTGTAGGGCTACAAGCAGTGTTAGGCTCAATCAATAAAATCTTCGATGTATTGATAGTCAAAATAAAAATTTGGTGACTAAAATTACTTATCACGATTGGAAATTTTAGTTTTAGTGCCAACTAAATAATTAATTATTAATTTAAGTTTTTGTTAAAAGTAAACTTAATTTTCATTTGATGTGAATTTCTAAAGTGATGGTTTCATATTCGGAACAGCACTTTATATTTTGATTTCTATTTTCACGAAAGTATAGATCCGATTACCGAATTTTATCCGAATCTGAGTTACACTTTTCGCTCGGCCAATTTCGCTGGTAAACAAAGTTATTTGAGATATTAGCCCAACGAATTTTTACTAAAAATTTGGTGCATATTGCAATTACTTTTCACACCATGTATGACTAACAAAAGAATAAACCATTCGTTTACGTTGATTGTAGTTTTTTTTTGCATTTGCCTTGACATTTCGAGTTCAATCAAAATTGAAAACTAATTCAATTAATTATTTTAAATCTTCAATACAACTAAATTTGTGCCCGCACTGGCTACAAGTACTAGTATAATGTATGTTTGAATTATATGTAAAAGTGCGTAATCTATAGTTAATTATTAATTTCTCATTACTACCCATTATGTAAATTTAATTTGTAATAAAGATAAACTTATGTCATACAAAGTTATTTTTTTATATACCGCTTCTGTATTTAATGTTTTCTCGATGTATATATCGGCAGCAAAAATGATTCCATCAATTCACTCGCGAACCAAATTGGCTCGTATATTTCGTCACTCCCTGAAAAAAAACTAAACAAGTTTGTCGTAGTTTACGTAAATAATGAAAACATACCTGCGCCAGATCGTGCTGAATCCTTCTTTTGTTTAAGTGGCGTCTAAAGGTGCCTATCAGTACATCCTTTTTAGTTTTTAGCTCCTTTATCGGTAGATTCATTTTTCCGCTTAATCTCTCCCGGGCATCATGCATTTTTTTTGTCTTTATGACACGGGTGTTTTGGATCCCATATGATTCTTTCTTCCTGATACAATTCGAGGAAGGTCAAAATTACGTCGTTTGACCAATCAGACATATTATCACCCGGTCGTTGTGAATGTCCACGAGGTACTGATCCGATCAAGTGCATGTGAACAGGCACACGGGCACAAGCAAATTCAGCCTTTGAAGTGTGCCAAAAAACCGACAGTCGCCCATTCAACGGCATGCACATGCACAAACAGGCTAGCAGCCTGTTCACATGCACATGCTCGTGCTTTTGCTCGTTGAATGTGCATTTGAAAGCGCGCGTGTGAACGCCCTATTATATTAGATACGGAGGCAGTGCAACCTGATTCGGGACTTAGCACATTGGAGATAAGATGCTCAACGCTGTACTAAAAATCACATCCAGATGATGATCTGATGATAGACGTCCCAGATGGGGCGATTATAGAAAGGCGTTAATACAAGTAAAACAAGTTAGGTAGACAGACCTATGCTCATGTCAGAAGGGTTTTGTACCCAACGTCTCCAAAATACGGTCACCAGCAACAAATAAAGTCAAGAAACATGTCAAAGAGATGTGCACGTTTAAAGGAAAATCCATTGTTTCTCCATTTTGAACGGTCGCCATTTTGTTCCAAACTTACAAAAAATTGTTATAAATCTTATTGTATTGTTATAAATCTTATCTGGAAATTTTAAGAAGATCAAATCAAAATTGCAGTGTCTGAACCGGTGGGAACGTGTACTTATATTTCGCGTATTTCCCCCTCGTGTGCGCGCTGAAGCAAAAAAGGTCAGTTTAAAACCGGTTTTGAAAAGTTCTTATTAAGGCCTTTCATATGATACGCATACTGACTATCTTTGATAATTTTTTTTTTCTAGGGCCATTCCCCTATATGGGAAGACCCCCCTTAAATACCTCATACATTTTCTTTGTCAATGAAATTTCAAGAGGGCACAACCTTACTCTTACTTGTAAAATTTGGTATTTCTAGCTTAAGTACTTTGTGAGAAAAACTGCTGTGACACACGAGTGGACGGACGGATAGACAGGTTGCGATTTTAGTAGGGTTTTAAAAATTATTTTACAAAACCGTAAAAACTAAATAATAACTACCGACGGCTCCATATGGGTGAAACCTCTTTATCATCATCAATCGTGAAGTGCATGAAATCAAACAAATTCTATTCTGCATTAACTTTGCGAGCATTGTTCCCCTCCACGGTGCGGGTGCTCCAATGTGGGGCCTTCGATACTTGTAAGCCAATAATGTCACTGGATTTGCCTCTTTGACATCCAAGAGCCGCCAAGTGGGAAGACGGCCGTCAGATCTCTATGGCCCACGTTCTCTAATTGTACGGGTCAACACAAGTTACTACTGAATTATTCTAATGTAAATTCTCTAATTCAAATTTACTCTGTTGATTCAATCTTTAAAAATATTATAAAAACAAACAGCAAGATTAAAATCACTAAAAATCTTCACAACTTAATGGCCCATATGGCACATTAAATTTAAGCAAAATTTAATCAAAAAATAATATCAAATATGACAATGAAAATCACGAATATTATAAATTTTTCTGCTTCGCAGCACTACAGCCCCTCTTCGGCCTTCGTTTCCTATAAATAAAGCCCCCAACTCTCTCGGTGTGTTGACCGTCTTCTGCGATTTGAAACCCAAGCAGCGATGAACTGTCCTTGTCGACCAAGTCAAACAAGCGTTTTCTCGGTTCCCCACTGGCCTCCGACCTTCAGTTCTCCCAACGAATACCTTCTTGGGTATAAGTTGTTCGTCCATACGATTCAAGTGGCTAGCCCATTGCAGCTTCCGCTGTCTGGTAATCGTTGGGCCATCCGGCTCGTCAAAAATTTTATACAGCTCATGGTTGCATCGAATTCGCTTTTGGTCTCCATCTAGCCTCCCCCCAATTATTCGCCTCAAGACCCGTCGCTCAA
>OZ017739.1:285667213-285672213 GCA_963969285.1 Odontomyia ornata | reverse complement strand
ATTTACCCGGGAAATTCAAATTACGATTTCCTGGTACGTCGTTGTCACAATGTATATATATATATATATATATATATATATATATATATATATGTATATATATATATATAAATATATATATATAAATATATATATATATATATATATATATATATATATATATATATATATATATACATATATATATATATATATATATATATATATATATATATTGTCGCGTGTTATGGGTTCGCGGCCAATAATTTTAATGTTCCGGGAAAGTGAAAACGCAATGTCTTTTAATTTAAGTTAAAAGTGTTTATTTAATTCAAGAAAATGCACAATAATCAGTTTAACACTTTCACTAATTTTAATTTTCACTATTAAAATAAAATCTAACACTTGTCCATAAATTTCTGATCGCAATTGTCTTCTAAATCACTTCACTATTCCGAAACACACTTCCACACACTTTCGCAGTTCTTATCGCGGTCGAATGAATGATTCCCCCCATTCATTCAGCTCGCCTTTATATAGGGTCTCTACCTATTCACCCATTTCTCGCACATTGGCGAACGTTCTACCTGGTAGATTCGAGCAAATTCATCAATGGAGTGACGTCACTTGCAGATGTTGATCATGTTTGTTGGGTTCTCGTAGTTTCGAGTGAATTCGTGTTCTTCATTGTTGTGAAAACAATTGCGACAGTAGCTCGCAGAATTATTTGTACATGTAATTATTTGTACATGTAACACTGCCCCCACCTCAGTTCTTTTCGCCCCGAAAAGATGTGTCGCTATTTGTAGTCAATTCTCCCTGGGTGTAATATGGGGCAAGACGGTCCAGATGCACGATTTTCATTTTAGCTCTCGGCTTACGATGTTCCTGTATTCGGTATACGACGTCGTTGATTCGCTTTGTAACTCGGTATGGTCCCTCCCAATTATGTTGCAACTTTGGAGACCTACCCTTTCGCCGTTGTGGGTTATAAAGCCACACCAGGTCATCTTGCTGGAAGCCAGTAGAATTAGCCTTTAGATCATACCTGGTCTTCATGCGGTCAGCAGCCGATTCGAGGTGTTTTCGCACTGTCCGATGTATCTGGTTCAACCGTTGTCTTAGATCACTTGCGTACTCCGAGACCGTTTGGGGTTTCTCAGGGGGTGTTCCGAACTTTATATCGGCTGGCAGACGAATAGTCTTTCCAAAAATGACTTTGGCTGGGGCTTGGCCCGTCGACGCATGTTCAGCGGCTCTATACGCCATCAAAAATAGTGGGATATGTCGGTCCCAGTCCCTTTGGTTCTCGTCAACCATTTTGGCAAGGTGTTTATTGAGCGTGCCGTTGAAACGTTCGACCATTCCATCGGATTGGGGATGCAGCGGTGTTGTCCTCGTTTTCCGTATTCCGAGCAGCTCGCACATTTCGCCAAAAACTAGTGACTCAAAGTTTCGGCCTTGATCCGAATGTAGTTCGCCAGGTACGCCGTACCTACTGACCCAATTTAACACTAGCTGTTCAGCTACAGTAGTTGCTTCCTGGTTGGGAATGGGGTAGACCTCGGGCCACTTGCTGAAATAATCGGCTACAACCAGCGTGTATCGATTTCCCCATTCAGATTCAGGAAAGGGTCCAGCGATGTCAATAGCAATCCTTTCAAACGGTACCCCTACGTTATAGGTTTGCATTTGTCCTCTCAGTCGTCGCTTTGGGCCGTTGACGGAAGCGCAAATTGTGCATCTGCGACACCAGTCCTCTACGTCTTCTCGAGCGTGGAGCCAGTAGAACCGTTCCCGCAATTTCGCTAAGGTCTTGTTAACACCAAGGTGGCCTCCCGAGGATCCTTCATGCATTTCCTTAACCACATCGTGGATTCGGCTTTTGAGTAGTATAGTTTGCATCCTATAGGAGCTGCCATCCGCCGTTTCCCATTTCCGCTTGAGTACGCCACCCTCCACCTGAAGGGAGTTCCATTGTGCCCAATAGCTTTTCAGGGTTGCGCCATGCATTGAAACGTCTTTCCACTCAGGTCGCCCAGTCGTCTCCTTCCATACGAGCAATGGTCCGATGTCTTCATCGGCTAACTGGGCGTTTCGAATCTCCTCTGATGACCAACCTTCATCGAATTCCGCCGTTATCAATCGCAGATCAACGAGCGGTTCCTTTTCCTCAATCCGTCGGCAATGCTTGCAGTTAGCTGGACATGGACGGCGGGATAGGGCGTCAGCATTTCCATGAACTCCGCCCTTCCGATGAACAATTTCGTAGTCGTATGACTGCAATCTTTCGATCCATCTCGCAACTTGTCCCTCGGGGTTTTTGAAGTTGAGCAACCATCTCAGTGATGCATGGTCCGTTCGAAGAACAAATTTCTGGCCATATAGATACTTGTGGAACTGCTTAGTGGCCTCTATTATAGCCAATAGCTCCTTCCTGGTCACACAGTAGTTCCTCTCACTTTTTGAAAGAACTCGACTGTAATACGAGAGGACTCTTTCTTCGCCATTGATCTGCTGGGAGAGTACAGCTCCAATACCGCCGTTGCTTGCATCAGTGTCAACTACAAATATTTTTCCGGGTTTCGGATACGCCAGCACGGGTGATTCACACAGCTTTTCCTTCAGGGTCTCAAAGGCTGTCTGGCATTGTTCATTCCAGACATACGGACGATTTTTCTCGGTTAGCTGATGAAGACACTTAGCTATTTTGGCAAAGTCTTTGACGAATCTTCGATAGTAGGTTGCCAGGCCCAGGAAACTTCGTAGTTGGCGCTTGTTGTTTGGTGTTGGCCAGCTTTTCACGGCTTCAATTTTCTCAGGGTCTGTTTTGACCCCTTCAGCTGATACGACATGTCCCAGGTATTTTACTTCAGCTGCGAAAAGGGTACACTTGTCGGGACTAAGTTTCAAATTTGCCAGTCGCAGTCGGGAGAAGACCTCTTCTAAGTTCCGCACATGCTCTTCGAACGTTCTCCCGATGACGATGATGTCATCTAGGTACACCAAGCAGGTTTTCCAGGTTAGACCACGTAGCACGTATTCCATCAAGCGTTCGAAAGTGGCTGGAGCATTGCAAAGCCCAAACGGCATCACCACAAATTGCCACAATCCGGTCCCAACTGAAAATGCGGTCTTCTCTCGGTCCTTCTTGTCAATTTCTACCTGCCAGTAGCCACTCTTGAGATCGAGTGTAGAAAACCATTTTGCGTCGGCTAAAGTGTCCATGATGTCATCGATGCGTGGGAGCGGGTAACTATCTTTCTTAGTGACGTCGTTAAGCTGCCTATAGTCGACACAAAAGCGAGTGCTACCATCCTTTTTCTTTACTAGAACTACAGGCGCGGCCCATGGACTTACAGAAGGTTCGATAATGCCTTGCTTTTCCATGTCCGAGATCAGCGCGCTCACTTCTCCTTGTTTGGCTATAGGGAGACGTCTTGGTGCTTGTCGAATCGGCTTGGCTCCCTGTGTATCTATGACGTGAGTTACCAAACTCGTTCGGCCTTGGTCATCCGGGCTTGTTGAGAAGATGTCACTGTACTTGGTGACCAGATCAGAGGCTCGTTTGAATAGTTGCACCGGCAATTTGACTTGCTTCAATATTGCAGACGTGGATTCCCGGGCCTTGTCTGTGTCTTGCCTCTTTTTCCAATGATGGTTGTGAGTAGCTTCCAAAGAGGTGATGGTGGAAACAGGCTGGCAGCTGCCGATGACTTCTCCCGCTTTGATGCTCGTGGTTGAGTCTGCGGTGTTAAGGACTCTAACCGGCACATATCCGTTCCTTAAAGATCTTACAAGGCTTCGTCCTACAATCAAGCTGCGCAATGCGGATGTCTTCGTTGGCTCTATCAGATAAGATCGGTGGTCTCCGGAATCACCATCAAGCTTGGCCCATACAATGCTTTCGGAGGAATTCGGTACATCAGTGTCAGTACATACCACTACATTCATCTTGGGGATTTGGACGCTAGGATCCTCCATCAGTACTTCGTTATTCTGCCATTTCAACACACGTTTGCCCAAGTCTAACGTGATTCCATGTGGTCGGAGAAAATCCATTCCGAGAATGCAGTCATCCATAATGTTCGCGACCAGAAAATTATGTCGGAACACAAGGTCTCCCAACTGTATCTGGAGGTTGACCTCTCCATGAACAGGTGCAGTTTCTCCCGTAGCTGTCCGTAGTGAGAAAATTCTGCCCTTGTGAAGTTGTTGCTGTCTAACTAGGTCTGGTCGGATAATCGATCGGGTAGCACCAGTGTCGATTGTTATGGTGCAGTGTTCTCCGTCAATTTGACCGGGAAGGCATAAGTCTGCTTCTCCACGATGTAGTCTTGACACGGTGATGGTGGTGCTGGGGACTTCGATCCTCCTAGTCAACCTCTGCCCCACAAATTTGGCTCTTGCAGTTTGATGGTCCTCCATTCTAGGCTCCTGACACGGTCTGAATCTCCACCATCCTGGACAATAGCTCCATTTTCTTCGCTTCTTACAGTCTCTTTGCAGGTGCCCTTTTTCTCCGCAATCCCAGCATCTAGGCGCACCATTACCCTGCGGCTCTCGCTCATTTTCCACGCGCTTACACCTGCACTCGTCTGCCGCTACCTCACGAACCCGGGCAGTGGTACGAGTCACATTTTTCGCTGCCTCAAAGTTCAGACTATAAGCCAATGCGTCCTTAACCGTTTGCTTTTGAGCTAAACGCACGGCTTGTTGCAATTCCGGGTCTTTTAGTGCGCTGATGAATGCCTCTGTCGCTGCATCATCTCGATGTTCTGGGTCGTAGGCTGGATAAGCCAGAAGTGCCAGTCGCTCAATATCTTGGGCTAGCTGCTGTAGGGTTTCACCAGACTTCTGCATTCGATGCCTTAGCTGTGACCGATAAATCTGCTTTAGATGATCGTCTCCATAACGCATGTCGAGCGCATTCATTATAGCATTCGGGTTTGAGTGCAATTCAACGGGGATCGTCTGCAACAGCTCGGCAGCTGGGCCTCTTAGAGCAAGAATCAATGCAG
>OZ017739.1:285644713-285659713 GCA_963969285.1 Odontomyia ornata | reverse complement strand
GAATAGACCATGTAAGTGGAGGCAGACCATACATTTTTCAACAAGACTCTGCTCCTTCACATAAAGCAATGGCGACACAAAATTGGATGGCCGAAAACTTTGATGACCACATAACACCGAACCTATTTGCTGCTCAGCACATTCAACGCTTGCCTACGGGACGGGGTTTTCCCGGAACGATGGAAGGTGGCAAGGCTCGTGCTGATCAGCAAGGGGAAGGGAAATCCCGAATTGCCGTCTGCATAACGCCCGTTATGCATGTTAGACACGGCTGGGAAAGTGCTAGAGAAATTCATCAAGGGAAGACTCACTGACACGATTCGTGCTGCTGGGGACCTATCTTCTCGGTAGTACGGCTTTAGAGTAGGAAGTTCTGCCATTGATGCGATTGCAGAGGTGGTGAACATGGTCCAAAAGGCAGAGGCATATAGTCACACCAAGCGACGGATCGTCCTGTTGGTGACACTCGACGTCAGGAATGCCTTCAACTCCGCTAGATGGGTGGATATTCTGGACACGCTGGAAAACTCTTTTCAAGTTCCAGAATATCTAATGCGGCTATTGAGGAACTACTTAAAGGACCGAAGCCTGCTCTACGACACGACACAGGGCCAACGAAGGATGGAAATTACATCGGGTGTTGCCCAGGGATCTATCCTTGGTCCGGACCTGTGGAACGTGTCTTACGACGGGCTACTGAGACTTAAGAAGCCAGATGAGTCGCACTTGGTCGGCTATGCGGATGATGTTGCGCCTCTGGTCGCCGGACGCACCGTTGAACAAGCGCAACTTAGGCTAGGTATGCTAATGCGCCGAGTGAGGGATTGGATGACTGCTCGTGGGCTCAGTTTAGCACTGGAGAAAACCGAAGTGGTCATCATGACAAAAAAGAGAATCCCTAGAGTAAGGATCATCAGCATTGGAGATATACAAATCGAATCGAAGCCAGCAGTGAAGTACCTGGGGCTACTGATCGACTCGAAGATGAGTTTCTCTGAGCAAATCAGGGCGACGGCTGAGAAGGCTGCTTCGGGAATATCGGCTCTGAGTCGACTTATGGCCAACGTAGGGGTACCCAGCCCATCAAGAAGACGCCTCTTGATGAGTGCTGTAGGGTCAGTGCTACTGTATGGAGCAGAGGTATGGGGCGACGCTCTCAGCAAGGAGGTATACCGAAAACGATTGGCACAGGTACAGAAAAGAGGAGCACTGAGAATTGCATCTTCGTATCCAACAGTCTCCGACTCGGCGGTGGGAGTGATTGCAGGCGTGATACCTGTCGCCCTCCTTGCTAGAGAGCGCCGTGCTATTTACCTGCGCCAAAACGAGGATGCGAGGGAGATAGTTGTCTGCGAGGAGAGACAACGCTCGCTCAACGATTGGCAGCAGTCTTGGGGGAATTGCAGGAAAGGAAGGTGGACTGCGTGCCTCATCCCGGATGTGAGACCGTGGCTAAATCGAAGGCATGGTGAGACTGACTTCAATCTGACCCAGCTTTTGAGCGGGCACGGGTGTTTTCAGTCTTACCTGCACAAGATCGGTAAGTCACGGTCTCCCGATTGTCGGTTTTGCCCAGAAGAGGAGGGCAATGCCTGTCACAAATTTTTTGCGTGTACAAAATGTGTCAGGCTGCGAAGGGAACTCTACAGGGAGACGGGAGAGCTCACCCCGGATAATATAGTTGCGGTGATGCTCGAATCGGTTGACAAATGGAACCAGGTGGCACATTATGCTCGGACAGTCCTAAAATATAAAAGGGACTCACAGCAGCCGGAGGCGCTGGGGCTGGGGTATCGCTCTTCTGGCATTTCCTCTTCCCCTCTCCCCTCCCGCTAGGAAAGGGACTCCCCAGCTTGAAGGTGCCCCACGGCGTAACAAAACGAGACCTGGCCCGAACTAGTGTGTCAAACGGTTCCAGGCTAGGTTCTCAGATTGACAGGGGAGGTGTTTAGTGGGTAGTCCAAGGGTATCCTCCATGGGAGTCCCACACTGCCAGACTCGGCGGGCGTAAATGCCTTCACCTCCCTACCACAAAAAAAAAATAACACCGAACCTATGGCCACCCTGCTCCCCAGACCTTAATCCTTTGGATTATTACGTATGGGGCGTAGTTGAGCGTGAGACCAATAAGCGTCCTCGTAATACCACCTCTTCGCTGAAGACTGCTTTAATGTCGTTATGGTCAATATGAACAAGGAGCATTTGATTCGGGCATGTAATCGTTTCCGGACCCGGATCGAAGAGGTTATTGCTAACTTTATTGAATAACTTTATAGCCATATATTAATTTAACGTTGTATAAGAAATTCCTGAAATTTCATTAAATTTTGTTAAAAATACAAGCTGATTAATTTTACTCTTGAGTTGTCCTCAAAGACCGTACGCACCCTGTATATGCTCGTATATATATATATATATATATATATATATATATATATATATATATATATATATATATATATATATATATATATATATATATATATATATATATATATATATATATATATATATATATATATATAAATATAAATATATATATATATATATATATATATATATATATATATATACATAGATATATATATATATATATATATATATATACATATATATAGATATATATTTATATATATATATATATATATATATATATATATATATATACATAGATATATATATATATATATATATATATATATATATATATATATATATATATATATATATATATATATATATATATATATATACATATATATAGATATATATATATATATATATATATATATATATATATATATATATATATATATGTATATATATATATATATATATATATATATATATATATATATGTATATATATATATATATATATATATATATATATATATATATATATATATATATATATATATATATATATATATATATATATAGATATATATACATAATTAAGTTTACTTGTAAATAAAATTTTACCAATACAAAATATTTTAGTTTTACCAATAACGCATTGTACTTCATAATGGCATTCGACAGTACATGCTCCTCAAGATGGGAAAATACTGGTAAAAATGTACGAGTGCACGCTGACAGGAAAGTTTTTACGCCAAATATTTTTGCATATTTTTCCTGATTAAGTATGCTAGTCAAGAGTTTATCGCTTTCTGTACGTTGAATCAATAATTTTTCCTAACAGAACCTTGATAAACAGGGATATTGCAAGTACAGAAAAAACTGAGTGTATTGTGGTGAAAATACTTGCATGAAATCATATTTCAACCTGCTTTCTCATTTTGCTTTGGTTGAGTGTTTTCCAGTATGCATATCCGGCTTGTGCCCTATTTCCTGTTATACGTAGGCTTAATTTATTTTCAAATGCTGATAAAATGACAGAATGTACTACTTTGGAATCTCTATGCAAAGGTTATTTAGGCTTGGTTTGATTATTGCTCCCTTTTGATTTGATTTCAAATTTTCCTATTCGGTGTGCAGATGCCCTAAATTTTCATTTGGATGAAATTTAACTCAAAAAGACCAAATTTTTCAGATCTCAGAGTTTGTATGTTTGTTATATTTTACATTTTCTGAATATTTACATTTTTCGGCATATAAACGTTTTATTACTTAAGATCAAATATTTAATAATATCGCTTCAGCAAATAAAAGTGAGCGCAGCAGGTTTTTAGCTTGTAATTGAACATTGTGCTCATATTAGCATGCAAGGGCTTGTGAAACTTGAATTCTGTAATCATAAAATTTGTATAAATATAATTGTCTCAAAAATAAATACTTGAAAGATTAACTCAAAGCAACTCTTAGTATGTTGGGTAGACATACCTACGCTCATGTCAGAAGGGTTTTGGACTCAACTTACAAAATGTAGTCACCAGCAACGAATAAAATCAAGAAACTTGTCAAAGCGATTTCCTCGTTTAGAAGAAAATCCATTGTTTCTCCATTTTGAACTAACAAAAATCACTCAAATCATGAAATCCCCAGAAGCTTTCATGTTATCGATCTTATTTGAAAATTTTAAGAAGATCAAATCAAAACTGCAGTGTCTGCTTCGATGAATAGTCCATAAAATACCAAAATAGTTTGTTATTGTTGTTGTAATTGGGGAAATTTCAAATGGAGGTAACTTCCGTGAATATGATGCGAATTTCATCAAACATACGAAGTATTAGGACCTTGTATAAGGCTACTTAAATATCGAATTTTGTTGGGCTTAAAGGCATCCATACGATTTTATTGGAGAGAATGCGAAATTCGAAGATTATACTATTCTTAACAAAGTTGAACGAATTATGACCTCTGAGGTATTTGTTATTGTTATACTCATAAATATTTCCCTTGATAATTTTTTTTAGATTTTTAAGATCACAGGTGTCCAATCGCGAGGGGGAAATGCATTTTGCATGTATTTCCTTTCCTTGGCCCCTACTGAAGCAAAAACTGTCAGTTTAAGAACTGTTTTGAAAAGCTCTCATGAAGACTTTTCATTTGATACGCATATTGGCAATTTTTGATGAAATTTTTTTCAGGGGCCACTCCCCTGAACTGTAATCATCGATTCATGGCATCAGAAAATTTTTTTCGAACCTTAGAATGGTTATAAAGCCCTTCTGTTCGGAGCTTTCTCCTGTCTCCTCGATTTGTTTCACCTATGAGTATTAACTGTAGGTACTCATCTTCAGTCATTCATTAAATTGAATCAAGTGTTAAAAGCATGCACCTTAAACGTTGAAGTAACCCAAAATTATTCAATCTTCGCATTTAAAACAGCCACTTTTTATTTTAAGGTTACTGATACCACTAGTTGAACCAATTCTTAAAGATATTTATGATACCTATCATTCCTGAAGCTTTCATGTAAATCCTAACAAACCTGTAGTGTCTGAGTCGGTAAAAAGCGCATATTGTTCCATAGGCATATGTTTCCATAGTAATACAGCGCATATTGTTCCATAGTCATACAGAAAAATTCAAACTGCCTTAACTTCGTTAAATACTGTTTGATCTTTGTGAAATTTGCAAAACAGGATAATCTTATAGATAGTTATTTGCATACTGATTTTCATAGAATTTGAAGGTACTATTAAGATTTCATTCAAGAAAAGGTAAAATCGATAAATCATACTATTACTAACAAAGTTGAGTGAATCTCGACTCCTCACGTATTTGTTGTTATTGTACTCATAAAAGCCTACATTCGTGATTTTTTTTCAGATTTTTCAGATGAAAGGTGTCCAATGGCGAGGAGGGTACGCGGAAAGTTCATACATTTCCCATTTTTCTGGCCCCTCGGTACTGATAAGGTAATTTTAAGACTTATTTTGAAAAGATCTCATTGAGACCTTTTCAATGACACCCTAGCTACCAATAGTGAAAATTTTTTTTGAAGGGTCACCTCCCTATACTGGGAGAGCCCCCTTAAACCCATTTGAAAAAATTTTCCATCCCAAAACTTTCAAGAAGTCATCACTTCTGACCTTTCCACAAATTTGCATGGCTGTAGCCTCTACGGTTTCGAGAAAAAGTGCTGTCACATGCAGACGGACGAACGGACGGACCGACACAGGTCGTGATCGCAATAGGGTTTTGTGCATATTTTAGTACAAAACCTTAAGACACTAGCAACTTAAGACTGAAATTTATCATTTTTAGGAGAACATTACCGAAGAGCAAATTAAAACTAAAAACTATCATCTGTTTTGTGGGCTCAAAAATCATGGAAGTGGTCCAAAAGTTTAATTTAATATTATATTGATAGTCCATATACAAAAATGCTAAAATTATGAAATTTCTAATCCTTGTAATTGATACAAGTGGACAGAACTTTACCGAAAACCTGGAATCCTTACAAATATCTAAGGCTTCATAGGAGATTTATAGGGTCAGGAAAGCAGCTGCTATATAGAGTTGAGGCTTAAATAAAAGTCGCGGCAGCGAAAGAGTATCACTTTCACTATAGCAGCACATGGACCCTAACCCAAGCATCCGCAAATATATTGAACGCCTTTGAACGACGGGTCCTGAGGCAAATAATCGGGCCGAGTCATGGGCTGGCCACATGAATCGTATGGACGAACAGCGGATACCCAAGAAGGTGTTCGTTGGGAGAACTGGAAGCCGGAGGCCAGTAGGAAAACCAAAGAAACGCTGGTCTTACTCGGTCGACAAAGACAGTTCATCGCTGCTTGGATTTCGGAATTGGAAGATGCGGTCAACGGACCGAGACAATTGGAGGCACTATTTGTAGGAAGCGAAGGCCCGAGTGGGGCTGTAGTGCTTAGAAGAAGAAGAAAGTAGCACATTTTTTTGAAGATATTTGTTTCCACTCGTGCTTTAGCGCAGCAAGTATCATTACTGTTGTGATTATTATCCTTCAAAATAGACAAATGTGCTCAAAAGGATTCAGGCCTGTTGACTGCGGTAGCTAGTCCGAAACATCATTCCCATTTTGAGCCACCCACGACATGGTGTGCACTGACTTAAAATGTTCGGCGTTGTCATGCGTTTTCTGCCACTAGAGTTTGCATCGTCAAAAATTCGCGTTATTGGAAGCGCCAAAGCTGTTTTAAGAGCTTCAAGATATTTCACGCTGTTCACACAACACTATTTTGGCCACGCCATCAGCAGTCATGCAACTCCATATAATTATTGAGCCTACACCATGTTTTCTAGTAGGTACCACGCATATAAGCAAAGTAAAAAAAAAGTTTATTATCTATCTTTAAAAAAAAATAATTTCAAAGATAATGATATATTTTGGTGTTTTACATAAAGTGGTTAACAATATCTCGAAGCTTGATTCTTCTGACAAATTTATGTTGGACTTATCTTCCATTGTCAAATCTCTATGTTAGGGGGCCCATTCTGACCAATTTTCTTTTTGCCCTCTGACAGCCACGGCTTTTTCTCGCTTTGGAACCTTTTAATGCAGCTTTAAGGAGGTATCTTCTCATATGTTCCGAGTTTTTCTTAACGGGCTTTAACTGGGACTCCTGGGTGTCGAAAAGCTCATTCAAAGACGGGCGTGAGCGCCACTCATTTGGTCCACTGAACACTACACGAGTTACCAAACGAGACCTTGCTTTCTCTGGGTTAACTTGCTAATTGATGATCTAGACGACCTAGACCTTTGAATTTAACGTCACAAATTTTCTATTGAATGCCCTATAAATTCGGAATCACGTTCTTCGACTACTCCAACCAAGACAACACTATACTGAAAATTAAAAGCAACAACCATTTCATAAGGATGCTCAGCACTTCTTCACTCCAGCCAAGAGAGCACTTGAATCAAATAAAACGTATATAGTTAATGTAAAACTCGAGATTTAAAAAACTTTTCTATTCCGGCTTGTCTCAACAAGGAAAATACGTGTTACACCTACCGTCTTTACATTGAAAAAATTCAAAATATTTGGCCAATAAGAAAAAGGTCAATTAAATTTAACTTACTTAATTTTTCCCAACAAATCTTTAGCTGTTTAGGTGCAAGATGTCAATACCAGATACCAATTTCAATACCAGATGCCAATTTCATTGCTTCGGTTTTGATTCCACCACTGCGGCCATTACTTCACCAGTCTCCTCCCAAAATTTTTTGAGCTCCCAACCTTCTCACACAATTCGTTAGTCTTTTTATTTGAATACCGCTCATTCGGATTTTACTGTACAATCGCCAATTCAACCTTTATTCAACACGTCCCTGAAATTTCGCTTATTCCAGGGAAAAGGGGGGGGGGGGGGACCGATACTTCATGGCCCTTGTTAATTCCTTGACTTAACCGTTTGCCCGTTTCAAAGTCGAATGGAAAATGCATCGAGGAAATTTCATTTTTGCACCGCGGACAAGAATGATTCCTCATCTTACATGCGCAAACATATACTTGTACGTGTGGTAAATTTCTATGTACATCATTTTCCAATTGTGAACGGATCAGCTGATATTTCCAAAGGTTTTGGTGATATTTTGCTGCTGTTCATACATATGCGAGCTTATAGGCAAAGATTCTTCCAGACTCATAAACTGGTAGGCGTTTTTCTCAGCGCGGTTTTATGAGATTTAGGACTTGTAGTGATTTTCGATTGTTCAATAATGTCCATAAAGGACTGCAGCGATGGTCTGCTGCCTCGGGAGAAGAAGGTGTCGGTATCTGCCGAGAATGCCCTCGTCTGGAGACGCGTGAATGCGCTGGCAGGCTAGCATTTCGGTGTCGTGGGGTGGGTTCATTTCCCCAGCACGAGGACCCACTACAAAAATATTTCGCATTCACGAATTGGACTGCTGGAAATCAAGAGGCGACCGAAGTCGCAAAAAGTGTAGATAACTACACAGAGGGAATTAGAGCTTGTCATGAGAACAAGGGGAACCTGAAAAGAAAGGCGAACTTGGGGTGACCTCGTCATTACCCGACGAAGTTCATGGCCCACAAATGAAAGAGGAGCAAACGGGTGGTGGTGGAGCCCCTTCGTACCCACCCAACCGGAATAAATCCATATATATCTTGTTGAAGTGGCCAGGTATTCCTCTTCTGAGTGGAAAACTCATACAACTTGAATTGCATGAACTTTCCCATCAGAAGGGGAGTACCCCGGTGACCAATTTATGCCATAGAATTATACAATTTGATTGCATAACTCTATGCCATAAAGAGGCACTCTGCTTGGGCCACTCAACCCACGACGTCACCTGAAACAGAAGAAGGATTATTAAGTACCCGGTGGCTGCCTCATGTTTTGAAGTGGAAGCCTGCCACCGTACTGGGTCCTATACCCGGTTAGAATCTTAGGAAAGGAAAGACCAAAAGATTTCAGTTATGCAGCATTATTATTCAAAAGCAAAGAAAAATTGTTATATACATAATTTGTCAATATTTACGTTAAAATTTATCGTTTATATTCATGTACAATTAAATAATCGCGTCTTTCTCTCATGTAGGATTCAGTTACTCAAAAAATTAAAAAAAAACAACCTCTAAATTTTCTGACCAATTCAACATGCAAAAAAAAAGATATATATACCAATATACCAAAAGGGTAACAAAAGACACTTACCCGCAGGGTTCTCCGAGCGCTCGATGACACATGCGGGGGGGGTCCACTGAAATTTTCATTATTATTTTTAATCGTTATTTATAAATATTACATCGACACATTAAACACTATAAAAAAAAAATTTTTGAGAGAGAGCGTCGAATTAGATCACTAATTTATTTTTATATCCTTCTCCGAAAGTGTTTCAATTGTATAAACAGCAACAAAAAATTTATGCGATTTTCCGATTTCAAAATATAAGCGCCAAAATTATCTTCTCTTTCAATTCAACACTATGATCCGTCGTTACAGCATTCCAACCTCCTTTCTCTTGGAGATGCACGTGGCTCTATTTTTGCACCCACATGGAACATAAATACTTCGAAATTCGAGTGTGGGAAAGACGGAAACTCTTTCGGGCGCCAATCAAAATGCACAAACGCGTGTGAAATAGGAAACGTGCTGCACCATGCACACATAAATGGAAAAAAATTGATACCAAAACTTCGTTTAAATAGTTTAGGTTCACGGGAAAATTAATTAGCCGAAATGCTAGGAAAGTCACAAATTTTCAATCCGTTAAAATTTAGGGACGTGTAAATTATTGCACTGTGTCGCTGGTTGATGTTTGAACAATTCGAAATTGCAATTTCCCACGCGTAAAATCCACTTCAAAACGCCGTAACTCAACTCTCAATCCCTTATCCCGCAAACATTGAACAGGCGAGGAAGGGAAACGTTTAATTTTGGGTCAAGATAGAGATCGACCGCAGTGGCACACTGCTATATTAAACAGTCACAAGGAATCTTGATGTCAACGGTCAACACTTGTTTTATTCAGAAACATTCCAAAATTGAACGCGAATCAGACTGCAATAAAATTTCATATCAATTAAAGCACTTCCCGATAATTTGTCTGATAAATCATTTTCCTAACTTAAATTTTACTTCAATATGTCATTCACAATTTTAATATTCCATTTCGATTACAATTTAATTTGTACACTTCCATTTCATTTAACTATTTTAAAACAATCTTTTCACGCTAATTAATTTATTTTGTACACTTCCATTTCATTTAACTATTTTAAAACAATCTTTTCACGCTAACTAATTTATTTTGTACACTTCCATTTCATTTAACTATTTTAAAACAATCTTTTCACGCTAATTCTTATCACATAAACAAATTAAAATTCAGCTGAGAAGATTAAAATCAATCGATTGAATTTTGCTGCACTCCCCGCGTCCACGCGCGTTCGCAGTTGCAACTCGACTCCCCTTTCATGATCGTGCACATCGACGGTCAAACCCATCCAGCCATCCATTTCTTCCACTCTTCCGTGCACATATGAGATTCTAAACCTGATCCATAGTCTTGATTTGTTAGTATTACGGGAACCGGTTCCTGTTCGTATCAAGTTATTCTCATTCCAAACATTATCAGGGTTAGTGTAAGGCGACTGCATTCTAGTGTTATCCTCATACAATCAACGACTAATTTAGATGAATTGGTATTCATGTACATGCTACCTTTTTCTGTTTTCTTTTTTTATCTCTTTTTCTTTGGTTAAGCTACTACACTTCCATTTTATCTCAACTTGTTTTTCTTTCTGCGTTCACCTTCTTATGTATTTATAATATATATAATATTTTATATATAAATCAAAAGCAATTAAAACATATCAATTCTTCCTTTGTCTCTTTTTTCATATCATTTTACAGAAAACAAAATAAATGAGTTGTCCATTTCAAAATATATACCAGCACGATATCGAGAGATTCCCCATCATCAAAAATTTCGAAAATCTCTCATTCCTAGTTTCGTACAGCGTTTTGCTCACATTCACGCTTTATATGGCCTATTTTGCCACAGATGTAACATGACTTTGCGCTATCTGGACAATTACGCGAAATATGTCCTGTTTTGTTGCAATTATAACAGATTAAGTTGCGACCAGAATCGTTGTTCTGATCCGGACAGTTACGTGCCAAATGCCCAATTTGGTTGCAATCGTAGCAACTGGGCTCATCAGCCGGTTGACTACATGTTCGAGCAATGTGTCCAACAACGTTACAACGATAACATCTGTCAGCTTCTTCGTTACACATTCTCGCGAAACGTCCAATTTTGTTGCACTTGTAACATTTTCAGACATAGACATCAATCGAACACTTGATTTATTCATAAATTGGGTAGCATTTCGAGTAATCGCCGTTATAAAATCGTCACGATCAATTGAATCGTCCAAGGAGCGTTGCGACGGTGTAATAGTCGTTGA
This sequence comes from Odontomyia ornata, assembly GCA_963969285.1. NCBI lineage: Eukaryota > Metazoa > Arthropoda > Insecta > Diptera > Stratiomyidae > Odontomyia > Odontomyia ornata. The sequence goes on along the minus strand of OZ017739.1, from coordinate 285,648,378 downwards.
TTAGGTGTTGGTAGGTTGGATTTAGTGGTGTTTGGAATAGAATTCGGTGAAGCTACTGTTGTTGCTTCGAGATTTATCCGAACGCTTTTTGATGAGGCATTAGTTGTTCTTTTTGTTGTATCTATGGAAGTGCTGATACGACCAACAGGATTTACAGTCGTTTCGACAATTCTAGCGGCATTCGATGTTTTCGAGGTGTGGCGTCATTATTTGCTAAGTCAAGAGATTCATTTTCGTTTCTAGACTTACCTCGACGTGAAAAAATCTTTAATTTTATTCTAAGGTTCTTTAATTCTAGATTTTTATCAATATACTGTAATTTTTGTGCCTTATTCATAGTCTCTTCGTCAGTTTTCTTCGCTAGTAGTCTTGATTTTCGTTTTCTGATAACATCCTCCGTTTCCGATTGATCTTTATTTAGATTAGTTGAAATGGTTTCTAATGCAGTCAAATTCGATTGTGAATCTCTCGAGGTTTTACTGGGCACAGGTGATTGTTCAAGTCTTGATGCATTGACTAGAATGCTGTAAGCGTTAAAATCCAACAAAGAGTCAATACTGCTATCAGAATCACTGTCTTCGCCGCTTTCATTCTGGGATAGATTAACAACTGGATTGCTAGAAAAATCATTTTGCGGAACTACCTCCGTTATATTATTTACTTGTATAATTTCTGCATCCTCCTCGATTACTACAGACTGTCTTGCGCAAACGGCTATGTCTGAAGTGATATTTTATTATTGTAATTATGGCGTTATCGTTTATTTATGCATGTCTTTTGTTGTCGCTATTTCATTGATTATAGCACGCGTTTGGCTATCACTGTTTTGGGTAATTGTCAAAATTTCTTGATGAACAATATCTTGAAACTCCGAGCTAATTTATGACAATGAAAAGTCATACAAACTAAGTTCGTGACTAGTTGGTTTCGAGTTTTAGTCAGGTTTCGCTTTGTTTTCATGCCTTTAAATTTATGAAGAATTAAAATTGGAATGAATACTTCGAAGCTCCGTTTTCAGGGTTTTGTAAAAAAAAAATTTACAATACCCTACTAAAATCCGTCCGTGCGCCACTGCAAGTTTTCTCAGGAATTGTAGAGGTTAAGTCATCAAATTTTGTGAACAGTTCAGAAGCTTTTCGCTAAACGAAACTTCTACAGTAAAAAAAAAATTCATTAGTTTTGAGGGGGTCTCTCCATGTAAGGATGTGAAACCTTAAGAAAATTCTTTCACCAAAGATGGTCGAGCAGGTCTTGAGGAGATCTTTTAATATCCGTCATTCAAATTGCAAAATTGACGACAGGGTGGGCATGGAAAGCGTAAGAATACGAAAAAAATTGTGTGTGTGTGCGTGTCCCCCTCGCTACGCAATTGGACAGCTGTGGAACGAAAAATTTGAAAAAAAAAATTATGGAAGTAGTTCCATTTGAGTACAACAACGACAGAGAAGTTGAAATACGCTAAAATTTGTTAGTGATAGAATGATTTATCACTTTTATATTTTCTTATATAAACTTGTAAGGGTACCCTTAAATCAAATGAATTCATATGGCCACTTACAAAACTAATCAGCCATGAAAATTTTACAAGAATCACATGGTATTTAACGAAATCACACATGGTATTTAACGAAGTCAAATGTCAAAAACAACATCATTCAAATGTCTTCCATAGGGCTTCTGACAGGCCTCAATCCTTTTGAGGTAATGACTTTTCGGCACATTTCCGGCAATATCTCGGCCATAACTTCATGAATATTGGTTTTCAATTTCTCAAGATTTTGAGGATTGTTCGCGTAAATACGATCTTTCACATAGCCCCATAAAAAGAAATCCAAAGGCGTTAGCTCGCAGGATCTTGCGGGCCAATTGACATCACTCAATCTCGAAATTACGCGTCCTGGAAATTTCTCTTGCAAAAGTGCTCGATCAGCCTGTGTTGTGTGGCTTGTGGCTCCGTCCTGTTGGAACCACATGTTCTCCAGATCATAATCTTCAATTTCTCTCCCAAAAAATAATCGGTTAACATCCGTCCATAGCGGTCAAAATTGACTGTAATGGCTCTTCCTTGATCGTTTTCAAAAAAATACGCACCAATAACACCACCACATCATAATGCCCACCAAACGGTCACTTTTCCGGATGCAAAGGCCTTTCTGCGAACATTTGAGTATTTTGAGAGCCTCATATGCGGCAATTCTGTTTATTTACGTAACCACTGAGCGACAAATGAGCCTCATCACTAAAGAAAGTTTTGTTCGAAAAATCGTTATCAATGGCTTGTTGTTCAATCACCCAATTCGCATACATTCTGCGTTGTGTATGGTCTTGAGGCTTAAGTTCTTGAGTGAGTTGGATTTTGTATGGGTGGAGATGCAAATTTAAATGCAAAATCCGCCACAATGAGCCGTAAGACAAGCCCAAATGTTGAGCACGTCAAGAAATCGACAAATTCGGGTCTTCCTCCACACTTTGAGCAACGACAGCGATATTTTCAGTAGAACGAATGTTGCATGATGCACAGGCCTTGCAATATCAATAACCGATCCAGTCTCTTCAAATTTTCTCACTGTGTTCGAAATTGTTTGCTGTGTAGGTCGATTATGTCGACCGCAATTGGCTCATAAAGCCCTAAATATTGATACAGTAGAATCACCATTTTTATAATAAAATTTTACAATTTTAACGCATTGTTCGAATTTTAAACAATTAATATTTCTAAATTTCTAAATTTCTAACCTTCAACTAAAAAAACACGCTTTGGATGACATTTAATTCTGGCAGATGTCAAATGGCAGGGTTATACTTTCCCAACCACGTAATGGATAACCCTGTATATCATGCTCACCTTTGAGAATTCGTTCCACGAGTGCGACAAAATGACAGCCCTAACTTCAGCATTGAAAGTACAGGCTATTAACTCTTGATGAAAACAAATATTTTAAAGGGGACAAAACCATACTGGTAGGTTTACATGAGTACAAAAACAAAAAGTATATGAATTGTTTAAATTCACTCAACTTTATTAATAATAGTAAAATTTGTAAATATAACATTTATGCCAGTGAATGCATACGGGCACCCTTAAATTTAAATGTAACGTTTCAGTAAAGTTAAATCGCACTCCGATTACAACAAAAACAACCTACGGGTTTTCTACCATTCGGTGCTTTTATCGGACCATACACAACACTTTTAATTGGATTTTATATTTCCAGATAAAGTGAATAGTAAAAATATCTTTCATTCTGCAACAAAATGGTAGCAGGTTTAAATGATGTAGCAACAGTTTTCCTCTTAAGGCGAGTATGTAATTGTTCTAAGCGTTTTTGAAGTTTTTCTGGGTTTATTCAATACTGGTGTCTGCATTTTGTACGTTGAGTGCGAAATCCATCTGACATAAGCGCAGTTTTAACCAACTAACTTGTTTCCTTTTTTTGCGGTAGGGGGGTGTATGCTATTTATGCACAGAGCGTGGGACTCCCATGCGCGACTGGACTACCCTCTAAACACCTCCCCTGTCAACCTGAGAACCCAGCCTGGAACCGTTTGACACATTACTTCGGGCCAGGTCTCGTTTTGTTACACCGTGGGGCGCCTTCAAGCTGGGGAGTACCTTTCCTAGCGGGAGGAGAAGGGGAAGAGGGAATGCCAGAACAGCGATCCCC